>JAUELE010268495.1:0-28934 GCA_031471655.1 Diodora aspera | reverse complement strand
CCCCACCCCGCCACGCCCATTTTCAAAACCTGTACCATGTAGTTTTAGAAATCAGTTGTAATAGTAGAGTCGCTGCACATCAAAGGAACTCCAAAAACCAAGAGCGTTTGTCAGGATGAGATGATCATTTAGTATAAGTTGTTCTTTGGCTGAAATACTGATCTTGTAACTTTAAATATCAACCGATGCAGCCTGTTTAACAAGGCATATTACAGGATCTCGAGTGGTCTCTTATCAATGGTTCTCTGTCTGTCGCTCGTAATTAGCTCTAAAACAACCCCTCCCTTTGTGTACACGTATTTTACAATGTTTGCTTTCTGTGTCCACCTTGCACTTCCTTTGGGTGATGTTGCTCTGTACATGTACATTGTAATTGTGTCTGAGCATACGATAAACTTACCAATAAGAAGTGCTATGTTGTACAGAAACGGTGCATTCGCCCACAACAGTCCACTGAAGGCGATTGCTTCTGCAGTGCCGTTGATGAAACCTCCGCCGATCAAGGTAGCTGAAGAAGTTTTTGAGATGAGATTAGTATGATAGCCCGGCTGCGTAACATTGCGCTACGGTAGAAGGGAGGGCTTCTTTTATTGATAAATGTTCCTGAGGGTGTCCCCATTGAGCCAAGCTTGCACACCTGAGCATGCTTATATATTCACTTGCTGAAAGTTACGAATTTTGATGAATTGTTTAACTATCCAAAATAGCATTTATTATTAAAAGATCTTCCTAAGCGCATTTACTACCTGTCTCAACTTGCTTACTGTGGCAGTGATATTAATGTTTCACAATTCTCTCTGGTTTGTCAAATATAAATTGAATGATAAACATAATAAAATTATGTACATACCACGAATAATACACAAACGATATACCATGTTTGTTCGTTTTACAGCCTTTTGAATACCGTACTTTATTTTGGGACCCCCATGACAGTAAATAGAAAAATAGGCATTTCTATTTTTTCGACAGAATTTTGAAAATGTTCATAAGCCTTCGGAAACCTTACTCTTGCAAATAAATGCATTTGGCTCATATTCGGAAAGCATTTGGAAATCGACTGAATAGTCATTGGCAAACCCTCCGAGTAAGGTTGTGAATGAAGCTGGTTATTTGAAAGTAGAAATAGATCTGCCGGAGCTAAGGGAACATGGCAGTATTTCAGCCCTGTGAGAACAGGATGCTAGGGAAGGGAGGTGCTTGAGATAAAAGCCATGTTAAAAACGAAAATGGCCACAACCAGCAGATACGAAATGCATCAGATTTGCATTTTCACTGTAAGAAATTCCAGGAATGAAGCGCCACACATTGTATGGCGGGCATTCCTGATTTTGACACTTTTAAGGACGGTCGATTAATCCATTGGACCATTATTTCTGTCAATTTCGTTCTGCTTAGCATACAGTTGTGAGTTACTAGATTTCATTCATTATTTGTGCATGAAACAGTAATGCAGCGTCTGTAACACCAGGAGCCTCTACGGGCTAAGGGCTTGATAGACACTGGGAGAAGTCAATGTGTCACAGTCTGTGAATATGGAAACTAAAATGTTGATGATCAACACTGGTGAACAAGAGTACAGGATCGGTTAATCCAAAACCAGGTTCTATGAAACCGACCCGGTACAGTGAATCAAATTGTTGCCACGTTTTATCAGGCTGTTTGAGTACCAGTTGCGGGTCAGACGATTACACCCCTTACAAATCATCATATTGCCAACGGACGTCAATGGCATACAGATTGACGAAATGACGGCAATCGTCGTGTCATGTTTTCAAATGAATTCCGAATCACTTTGCATTACTTCATAGGCGTGGTCTCAATAGTTGTATCTCGTGAAGCTAAATCTGCAGGATTCCACTTTGAGGGTAAGTGCCTCCACTGCCTGGGATCAGAGCCATCTATGATCACTGCGAGTTTGCTGGCCATAACAGTTTTGAAACGAGACGTTAAATTAGATTAGATAGTGTACTGCAAAACATTCATGCTGTACGTTCAGAAGACAGTATGATCAATTCGATATTCAAGCCCAGTTTCAATTATTTCACTCAATCGGACAGCCACTGTAGTCGCTGGGACGGAGTTCATTACAACTGGACGGTTGCGGCGCTGCTTAGCAAGTCGCAATCCAGCTTCCATGCTTGTTTCTTTAGCTCCTGTACAGCGGTGGTCCTGGTCTCGGCATCCTTATCAGGTTAATTACCTGGCAACGAAACTATATCCATGGCTTGACATTTGACATTTCAACAATCAGGTTTACCAACAGGCAATGAGGGATTCACATCTTTATTTTTCATTTCATTTTCAAACTCTTGTTTTGGCTTTTGATGATGCTCGCTGAGTCTTTAACCCAGGTTCCTCTTGAAACATTTTTATTCGCTGTTTTTCCTTCGTCTGTCTTTGTGTTTCTTTCAATGTCTGAGCTTTTGGTCGCACTGCTTTGTTCTCCTTGCACTTTTGTTCTCACAGAGACATGAAGAGGAATGATGAAGACCGGCCTCTTTGATCTTGAATTTGTCATGTGACTACCGCAGGTGTGTGACCTTGAGTTTACCCTGAGTTGTCCTTGATTTGACCTAGACCTCTGGTATTTACCTCCTTTGGCAAATGTGATGACTCATACATACACAAGTGTCACATGTCACCCATGTGTATGCACGGGTTAAAACCAGTGCACATTTTTAGTATGAAACAATAATTGAAACAACATAACATAACTTGCAAGATACTATAAAGCTGATAAATAAAGTGTATTACACATCTGCTGAGTTTGGTCAATCTTGTTACAAGCCTAGTTCTATGTATAATGGGAATTCAGTCCACAGTATACAGCAGCCACCTTTGTGGGACACTGAACTAGAAACTATAAAACAGAATAAGTATAAGGCACTTAGAGCACACAGATGCATGGGGGAGGATATAAGCCATTTTAGAGCATTGAGATCACTATTTAAGATGAAATTTGCACTAAACAGACACAAACATCTTGAAAATATGAAACAGCAATTAGTTAAAAATAAGGAAAACCCAAAACTGTTCTGGAAGACTTCAAAGAGAGGAAAGAAGTGTTCACAGATTTCCCCCAAAATTACACCAACCATTTGGGTTCAGCATTTTAGAAATCTCTTAAATATTAACAACTCAGCTGATTATGATTCCTTACATCAAAGTATAAATGGAGATATTGTTCAAACAGTAGAAACATCTTACAATATCAATAGTCTAATAAACATACATGAGGTACTACATAGTTTGAAACATCTAAAGAATGGTAAGTCTCCAGATGGTATAGCAAATGCATTTCTGAAAGCCACATCCAATTATATTGCACCTGTTTTAGTTATTCTATTCAACAGACTTTGGGAGAATGGTTTCTTTCCAGACATTGTGGGTAAGAGTATTATCTGTCCATTTTACAAAACCGTGGATAAAGATTCAACAGACAATTATAGGGGCATTTCATTACTTGATTCTGTTTGTAAAGATATTGTCAAGTGTGTTCTTCTGATTGTGTTGAAGATGAATACCATTTTCTTCTTGTGTGCCCTGCTTATCACCACTTGAGATATGTATACTTACCATTGAAATATTATGAGTATCCGAATAGCCATAAATTTAATATGCTCATGTCTACGCAAAATGTAAGTCTGATGCTGAACATCTCAAAATATATATTTTACAGCAACCAAGAACGCCGACAAATTTTACACTGATTCGATTTATTGTATCCATGCGCTATACTGTCATTTCTACATTGTACAAAGGGCCTGTGGCCTCACTGAACTGAAATAAAGCCATATTGAGAGGGTTAAAATAAAGCCATATTGAGAGGGTTAAACTAAAATCATGAGACTTAGAACACAATCTCAAACTGGCACTGTCAAGGAATCATCTTTTGTTCACTTTCTTAAACAAGTTGGCTCCTTGCAGTCTAAGATGTGGGCTTTATAAACAAAAAAGTGCCTGTGAGTGGTGCCGCACCACTACCAGAGAGATGCCTCACTAAATTCTGTCACTTCAGGTAAATTGTTTTTGTTCTAATGATAACTGTAATTAATCACACAATTATGACATGTTCTCAGATAGCCAGCTGCAGTCCTCCAGTAGACCAGCTATTCTTGACAACTGATTGCCAGGGAGTCTTGTTTTGCCAAGTGATTTATTACCTGGGACATGGACCATTAGCATTGGTGGAGATACTTATCCTCAGCTGACATGTATTTTTCTTATCTCTGCTAATTGCTTATTGTTCTATAAAAGAAACTAAGAAATCTCCTTTGCTTTATGATACGGAAACAGATTCCTTGTGCTATCAGACTTCATCTGCCTCATGTCATGGTCTGCTACAGTACAGTGCTTGATTAGCTTTCAGGTGCACCAATCTTACGGTACCTAGAATGGAAACATGGATCAGAAATATATCTCTCTGGTGTGGTGCTGATTAATCGATTCATTCGTCGGTCACTATATTCTATGATCAGTCGTGAAATTATCAATTTAACTAACTACATCTTAATAAAGGTGTTAGCTTGAGATTAATGTCTTTAAATTTCTGATATGTTCATTGTTTGAGACAAGATGTAAAGAGATGTTATTTCAGTTTCAATGTTTGTTTTATTATACCCCCACTACAACGCAGTCAGGGGGGGTGTATATAGCGCTAAGCATGTCCATCCTTCCTTCCGTCTTTCCGTCCCGCACATTTTGTTTCACCCATAGCACCTTCACTAATTGTCGGAATCCTATGAAACTTTATACATGTGATCTGTATGAGGTGTAGATGTGCCTTTTGCATAATTTGCATATATATGTGGTCATTTGCATAATGTTTGCAGATTTTTCCCAACTTAGGACTTAGGTTTTGTTCCACTAATAGCACCTTCACTAATTGTCGGAATCCTATGACATTTTATACATGCGATGAGTAGGAGGTGTAGATGTGCCTTTTGCATCATTTGAATATCTGTGTGGTCATTTGCATAATGTATGCAGGTTTTCCTAATCATTGGACTTAGTTTTTGTTCCGCTCATAGCACCTTCACTAATTGTCGGAATCCTACGAAACTTTCCACATGCGATGAGTAGGAGGTGTAGATGTGCCTTTTGCATCATTTGCATATCAGTGTGGTCATTTGCATGTTTTGTGCACGTTTTTCTTAACATTGGACTTTGGCTTTGTTCCGCTCATAGCACCTTCACTAAATAGTTTCCATCATTTGCATATCTCTGTGGTCATTTTCATAGTTTATGCATGTTTCTTCCTAATCATTGAACTTAGATTTTGCTAAGATTTCAACCCATAACACAATCATTAATTGTCGGATTCTGATGAAATTTTTAAACGTGATCTGTATGAAGCGTAGATGTGCTTTTTGCATCATTTGCATCATTTATGCAAATTTACCTAATCATCTGACAGTGTTTTTGTTCCACTGATAACACCATCATTAAGTGTCGGATTCTGAAGAAACTTAATGCCAATGATCTGTAACAGGTGTAGATGTGCCTCTTGCAGCATTTGTATATATATCTATGTGAACATTTGCATAAAGCCCTTTTGGGTGTCAGAAAAGGCTAGTTACCTACTTATCATTGCAATAGCATTTTTGCTGTGTACACCTGGTAGCGGGGCTATCCACGTGAGCTGTGCTCACTCCTTTTCTTGTTGGTTCTGTTATGCTCTGTGACATAGCGTTATGCACAAGTGTGTGTGTGTGGAGGGGGGCAGGGGGTTGTTAAACCAGGTGGGATTACGATTTGTAAACGATCTGGTGTTTATTTATTTATTTATTTATTTATTGCATTGACTATTTATTTATTTATTTATTTATTTATTATTTGTTTATTTATTTATTTATTTATTATTTGTTTATTTATTTATTTATTAATTTATTATTTGTTTATTTATTTATTTGTTTGTTTGTTTGTTTGTTTATTATTTTATTTATTTATTTATGAAAACTGTTAACTGTATTATTTGTTTATTATTTACATGTTTATATTTTGTTTATTTGGAAAAATGTCAAAATACTTAATCTTTCACTGCCATTAATTTATCTTTCTTGTTTACTTGTTTAGTCCACATTTTCAGGCCAAATTTATAGAAATATTACAAAGACTTTTATTTCAACTTTTTAACTTTATACCTTTAGTGACAGATGTAAAGGAAAGATCAAAACAGTCACAACTCCCTCTTATTTGCACAGCTTTCAGTGAGAAAGACGAAGCTTGTATCCTGCATAAACAAACCAACAGCAAAAGTCATCTTGCTATTGTCACTTTCAACATTAGATGTGTTTGGAATTATTCAAGCTTAGTACATCAGGCAATAAACAGGGCAGATTTTTATTTTACCATTGCCACCTAGGTATTAAATGCAGCTTGAAAAGCGTCACCTCAGGCTATGTGAAGGTTTAAGCTTAGGTGTAATGCAACTTGAACATCATATGTGCTGGAATTTAAATTCAAAATGTTTATGATTTGAGGCTATTACAGGGATCAAAGGACCAAAAGCAGGGTTAACAGCCTATGACAAATTTAGCCTTGTGTGTTTGGCTGCGATTTTATTCATTAATTTAAGCATATTTTAAGAGATGAAGGATCTGCTCAGATTTTCTCATGTTAAATTTGCATTGATGTTAAGTACCTCGTCTGCGAGACTATGTAAGGATCTGATTTCGTCAAATGTTATTTCAGATTTTTCCCCAACAAAGTGGGTGATTATGTTCACAGTACTACAAAGAGCTTGCAGCTGGATAGTTTATGATCTTTAAAACCTGAAATGTGTTTTCGTTAATTTTTTCCCTTTTTCTCAAGATTGTCCTTTTAATGGTTGACAAAGAAATAAGCAATGGGTAATACTCCGTTAATGTGAACTACTAGACTGGTTTTGTTTCGTCTGTTTTAGAATTATATTATTATTCTGGAGCAGACTGATTGACTATTTTATTAGATTAATGATAATGCTTTGAGCATGGTGTTTGTGTATACTCCATGTGAGGTCTAGGTTTGACCTTCTCGCATGACTTAAATTTACTTTGTTTTGACACAACTGCAAAGCATGATTCACTTTCATGAGTGTTTATGTGATATATATGATTTAGTTAAAGTTAGATATGTGCCCCCCCCGAATGCTGAAATAAGTCTGATACTATCTGTGTGAAATAAATAATAAACCGTAAATCATACATTGTAAAAGTGCATGCCAAATTAGATAACACTGTATTCCCTTAGTCCCAGCAGATGCAAATGGATTTATTTTCTACTTTCAAATAACCAGCCTCATTTCAAACCTTTCTCTGAGGGTTTACTGAATATGCTATACCTTTTGTGTATTATTTGTGGTATGTACATAATTTTATGTATAGTTACTGTTCCATAAGTTGTTTTTTTTAAACAAAACACTGAGTTTGACCACGTATCCAACTTTAATGTATGAAGTTAATGCATGGATTTATTTAACAAATGAATAAGTTGTTTACTTTGTAATGCATAATTTTGTATAATGCATGAATAAGGGTAATTCATAAATTAATTAAATGCTTCGAATACCATCCTTGGGTTTGCAGGTTCTAATCATTAAGCACGATTTTTATCTGGGGTTGTGAGTCATGGCATACTGGCCAGAACATGCAGTTTTTAGGGCAAAACGTTCCCATCCCATGTGCGACCTTCCTAATCAAACCTTGAGAGTCCCATCCTGTGTCCTTATTTGGATCATAAGTATTGGCAACCCTACTTTCTTCACAACTATATGAATGCATTCCATTACATAAAAGTATAGCTCATAGTTCTTAACACTTGACTCATATTCCTAATAATTTGCAAGTGTACAGATAAGCTGTTTTTGGAAAGTGGGTATTTCAGATAATTGCATATTCATAGTTTCAGTGGTGTAACCGAACATAATGCATACAAGGCTGAAATGTATTAAACTAATATGGGTTTTTTTAATGTATCAATGCAATCAACACAACTGACAACCCTTGATTTAAAATATTACTAACGCAACACATCTTTTAAAAGCAGTTGAGTACTTTTTGGCATGCAAACTTTTGAAAAATAATTGTGTATTTGAATAATTTGATTGTGTATATACACAAATGCACACCTTATCTGATTGATGGAAATATGCGCTCGCTAACTCACTGCAAATCTCAGTCTTCTTCAGTCAAGGTTAGAGCAGATTCTCTCTCTCTCACTCTCTCTTATCCGGTGGGGCTTACGGGGAGTGACGTGGTGTCACTTAGATAGAATAGAGCCTCTGTAACCCAATGCTTGTCGTACAAGGCGACTAAAATGGGGATCTTTTGCTTTCACTTTCCTTTCTTTCAATCCCTTTTATGAATGGCTTTTCGCTCGATGTGCACCTTGCACATCATGTTGCATTATGGCTGAAATATTGCCCTTGCAATGAAAACATCATCTCAACTCTCTCTCTAAAAAACATTATAAGAATATAAAATCAAGTTCAATTCTTAACTCAGAGAGAGTGAGCGAATATCCGAGACTAGCCCTTCAAGAGTTAAGAATGTCCCATCTTGTACTATAAATTCCCGATTTCATGATTATGTGATGCCTCTTGAAGCAACTACTAAATCCTGCTTGTGCAGCACCTACCCACAGGCATCAGAGTAGATAACAGAGAGTGGAGGCAAACGTGACTCATATATTATCATTATGTGATTATTACTAATTTCATATCAGTGCGAGGGCTGACTGAGTCCAGATCCTATGATCTTCTGTGTTTAATCTGATATTGGCCGAATCAAAAGAGTAATGGGCATGATATATCCCGACATTTCGAGCATGCTCTTTGTCATTTGGTCCCCACTCATTTGAAGCAGTCCCCTCTTTGAATCTCGGGATTAATTTGATAACAAATTAGCAATGTTTGAGACCATAGGGTATGACTATTTGGTTTGAAGTCGCTCGTGGCCTAGCTTCAGTCAATTGTTGTTTGATGTTTTGCGTTTAAAGATAACTTATATCTGTAACCCCAGAACGGAAAGGTTAGGACATATGAAGTTAACGACAGCATGGCAAATTCCCTGAAAAGTTTTGCACTGCAAGGCCAGAGAGGGTTTGTAGGTCCGCAGGAAATACTCTTTGAAGATCAATCTATACCTCAGGCTCTGTTTCATTTCACGTACCATCCAATTGACTTACTGTTCTTGAGGTACTGATAAATTGTCCCATAAGGGAACTCTTCATTTCATTAGTAGATGCATTGTGACGTGTGTGCTCTGGTGTTGCAAGAGTAATTTTGTAGAATGTCTTTCCCATCACGAGGGGAGAGGAAGAAGAAATGAACTAGAAGTATGATGACCAACAAATGATGAAATTTTAAATCACAAGGCGGGGCGATTTTGCTGCAATGGATTCCGTTTGCAGATAAATGGTTTATGCTGTATATTTTCCACATTCCCTGTCTGCATTCCGCAATTCACATACAGTGTGTCAGCTAAATGCGTCTTAAGTCCTACAAAGGTATTCTAGGATATAATTGTCAAAGGCCAGGTTCCACTTTAGATGGACACTGCAAGAGGAGTGGGAAAGGCACTCTCAAATTTTCATTTATGGGGTTGATCAGAAAAATGCAATTCCATTTAAATTTTAGTTTTTACTAAAAAAGTGAACATGAACCATTTAGATTAAAAAACCTCAAACCTTCAGCATGTTCTTTGTTCTGTCATTTTACACATCGTCATCATACATAACAAATCCTACAGCACTGAATACAGACTACAGTCACTTCTATGTACTTCCTTCATTGCAGTAGAGACAGGAGGTCTTCACCAGCTCTTTAACAGTCATTAATTGCCCCCCAAAAAACAAGGCAAAACAAGTTCAGTCATGCATTAAAATATATTTAAGGGACTTGCCTTTAAAGAGTTTTGAATGTATTTTTGTCGTTCTATTCTTGCAGGATGAAGCTGTAGAAGATGTACCAGTCTTTGAATCCACTTTTCTTGAAATATCAGCTCCACCCCTCAGAGATGAGAAAATTCTTGCCCCTTTAGGCCCAAAGCATGTGTCTCTGGAGGAGTTTTATGCCCCAACCCCAGAGCTCAGTAGATCAGGTTTGTACCATGGCACAAGTGCTCATGTCTCTCTATGATACTCTTTCCTGGTTAAACCTGTCTCAGAAAGTCTATATAATAGTAGCCTAAATACAGTTTAGCAATTGCAGAGAATTATGGCTTTGATAAAACTCTACTTTGTATCCAATTAATAGTAGATTATGTAATTATTATTTTTAGCTTTTCAGTGTTAGGGGCATAGTGGTTATAGTATGGTTATTGAAATCCAAGCATTCTTTTGATCAACAATGATATAAAGATGTAAGGAACATAACTGATATCATTTGGTATTGTTTCTTTTGCTTGTCAGTATATATTTAGGAGGCAAATTGTATTCTTGAGACTTTACTTTATTTTAAGTTGAGTATGATAATTTATCAGCTGAGATTTCCTACAGAAAACTACATGAAGGAGCATTTAGTAACCTATGTAACTTTTATAAATACCACTGTGATGAGCTCATGTTTTCAAATTTGAAGAAGACTTTGTGTGTTCAACATCAACAACTGTGAAATACTTGTAAATATCAACTATATTTCAAGTCTTCAGCATTTTTAAAACTGAATTTTGTGTTCTTATCAGATCCTTCTGTTGATTCGGTTTCTACTGTGTCACATGACACGGATGCTGGAAGACAATTGGTTGTTCAAGTGCCTGTCATTGGTTCTGACTCCTATCACTCCAGCAATGCTTCTTCTCACTCCAAAGTATCATGTGACAAATCTCCAAGGGAAAGAACTTTGCCTTTACCTTCCATGAATCTTCCCGAAGCTGTACCTCCTCATTCAACATCATATTCTGCATTTGAAAGGAACAAAGCCAAAACGAATTCAGCAAGGCCAAAACCAACATACAACAGGTCCAAAACCATGATGCCCAAAAACCCACGTCATACAGTCCAAGTCAGTAGGCACATAGCCAACAACTATAACTTACCAAGGGAAAATACTCAAGTGTTCAGCAAAAATCTCTCCTTTGTTGATGCTTTTGATCTGAAAAGGGCAGGAACACTCATTTTCGACCAACTTGATGCTCCAAACAAGGGTGATGTTTCTCCCGACGATCCCAGCATCTGGAGTATTGAGAAGCAGAGACACTACCTCACAGCTATCCTGAAACAAGCTGGTCCAGTAGAAGGTTCTCAAGCATCCTTGGGACAGGATCTCAGAGTAAGTGTTTATCAATTTCTACCTTCATCATTTCAGAGTCATTTGTCAAGAGTTCAAGGCATAGAAAAATTAACCTTGTCTTACATACTCCAGGTTACTCCACTGTTTGGACTGCCCCAGTACTAGTCTGCCTCAGCTAAGGCAGCAACAGTCTCAGAAATAATAACTTGCCTCATCCTCAAAATCTAGGAATATATGACTTTGCCAAAGGTCTGTCATATGCCCTGGATGTATTCCAATTCACCATTGTCGTTTTGTTTGTATGGGAAGTCCAAATCTGCTAAATATAGACAGCCAATGACATTCAATGCACAAGTAGTAGAGATAAATTTAAGCACACAATGTCTTTACTTTGCCATGTGTTAGGAGAGGCATGTGACATGATTGGTTAAAAGTCAGCTTATTTAACGTCGGCTTTTGCCTCCCGAAGGGAGGCTATATCGCCGATGTGTGACATGATTGGATGCAATGTTTTGCTGTGGAAGCATCATTGATTGGTCAAAACGCCAGCCTCGAGAGGATCATCATGGATAGGAGTGATTCTGGGGCACATGACGGACCATTGGATTTTGAGGATGAAACCTGCCCCTGATTTTACATATATTTTTAGAACTTTACAGCATTAGGGTCTTGACGAAGTCTTGGGATTCTCCTTCAAGCCTCCTGGTTGCAGACTGAAATAAACCACAAGGCACAGCTGAAAAATGTTTTCAAATACTGCAAGAGTGGCCTGATGTGATTTGGGAACAAAGGGGGGTGAAACAACTCCCTAGTTAATGCAGTTTTACATAAAAGTTAACAGAAATAGAGGGGTGCACCCCCCTGTTGGATCCGCCTACATGTATGCCATTGGACTCTTTCAACAGAAAAAATAAAATGTTCCAAAAATAGGGAGACACCTTCACCCCTTGAATCCAGGTCTGGGCTTTTCCTTCTGCAATTAACTGACAATTTGCAATTATCAGGAATGCTGACCATGTTAAATTCGTAAATGAAGGGAACATCCTCTGAACCTGGTAAAGTCTCGATATTGTTAGAGGCTCTACTGCATTTGTCTCAGGTAAAACTAATCAGTACCTGTAACAGATTCGTGTCCTGATGATGACTGGTACTGACAACACACAGAGGTCTGCTGCTACCAATATGTAAATATTGCTGTGTAATTGTTCATTGCCGGTGAGAAATTAGTTTTCATTTTCAGAAAGGGGAAGCAATAAAAATCAAGTACTCTTTCACTGATAACGGAGATAATCTGTTGGAATCATTCAACCATTACACTGCACCCTGAACTGTTGTCAATCAATCTGAACTGTTGTCGCACTTTGCTACATATAATGGACCTAATCGTGTTTCATAAAAAGACCCTATCTGTTTTATACAGACCGTTAATAGTTTTGTAAACTATGTCCTAACAGTGACTGAAATCATTGATGATCAGAGCCGTGTGTGTTGTGAAGGTTTTCCCAATACATTGGTAATTAGGAGAACATCTATAATCTGTCACTTGTAATTATCTGGCTATTGACAAGGGCCATCAGCAGTCACAGCTTGTCAATATGAATATCACTTGAAATCAAACATGTCATGTCAATTTCATTCTCTCTTCTTTTATCACCAATCAGACTGGCGCTCTGATAATTGACACTGTATAGGAAGCTGGTACATTTCTCAGAAAATGTCATCCCTTTTATGAAGGCCATTCCATCGTTTCATTTGTCGCATTGTTGAACAATTAAAATCTTGTCATGTTGTTTCATGGCTCTGGTCAAATATCACATGTTGGTTGTAATTAGAGCTTTGATGGTAGTTAATGCGACATTGTTGCGTATTTGCTGACAACTTGTCTGCAAATGTGATTTTTGTCAGCGTAATTACTGCAGGTTAGAAGTGTCTACACAATGAATATTTATAAAGGAATTAGTGTTGTTAATGCCAACAAGCCTCATGTTTTGGAACAGACATTCAGTCAATGCATTGTATCGTATTCAGAATTGTACTCAATGCATTAGTTACGGGTTAGCTGGGGGTGGATACAGGAGGATTTCGAGGGGGCGGAGACTCAGTTGCAGTGGATGTAGTCAGCTCTGCTAGTGCCGCACGTACGAAGTCCGCTGGAAAGGGGGGAGGGGGAGTCGGCCAAAAATTTTGAAAACTATTTGAGAAGAGCTCCAGCAACTCGGCTTTGTTATAGGGGGCACGAGGCGGGCTGAAGAGGGCTGGGTCCGTCTAGGGGTAGGTCTATATTCCGACCACCCTTAACTCCAGAAAGTCATTAGTCCAGCGGCCTCTAAAATTGTTGGGTTTTCTGCACATCAAGATACTTTTGTACTGCTTGTTCGATGGTTTGGCATTCTTTTACTGTCGGGGTCCCAGTACTATAGGGTTGGATAAAGGCTGGGACTAATGTAATATCGGTCTGCCAGCTGTTGGACTAAAGATGTATACGCACCTCTTTGGTTTATACCTATTATACAAACGTATGGCATTTAGTGTTTTAAACAATATACCAGTTTCAGAGATTAAGTGATTTATCAATCTTTTAATTTTGTTGAGGAGGAAGATATATTTCCTTTTGTATATCCAGAAATATACAACACTTACATTTCACAATTTACAAGTTAATACGGGTAAAGCACGGATTTACCGGATCCCTGGTTTCCAAAGCTTTGCTTGGCTATAACCATTTTGCCGGACCAGCCGAGGTCACGAAATAATACTTCATCAACCTCTGACCCACCAATTATACACCAGCTATGTCTCTTAGGCAAAATGGACTGCTAGAAATTTAAGTTACGTACACGTTAAATGTAAATTTATTACTGTACCCATAGAAGGAATGTTGCAGTACTCCACTCCCGAAATGGTCAATTGTACAATTTTAGCTAAGTCTGGGAATTTTGTTGGAAGCTGCCTGTGAAATTGATGGTATATCTGTATTTCATTGTTATGTTAAAATATGAAGACTGCAGAACTCTGTACTCTATGAACCGACTGTCCATACATAGTTTGAAGAGTAATTATGTCCAAAACGTTATCAGCCTACCTAATGAATCTGGCGCATGTTATTGATAAGCACTTGTGGGGCGACCTTCGACAAATATCAATTTGCAGAAAACATCTTCAAGAACAACATAAAGATCACACGCCCTGTTCTTTCCCAATACTAATCAACTTGTCAGAAGTCTGAAACAACGTGCTATTTCCCAATAGAAAATAACAGAGCACCCTTGTTTTAGAGATCACCAAATTGACACTTTTGCAGCTTTCGACAAAGTGGCTTTTGAGAAAACATTCAATTATGAAGAACTCGGGTGACTTGTCCTGGTAAGGGAGGAGGTCGATCTTAAAGATGTTTGACTCCTTGCTATAATTGGCCAATTTAGACTCACCTAAGTGCGAATCAATGATTGATTTACTTCCTGTATTTTGGTCTAGTGCAATGATCGTCCTAGTCTTTTGTCAAGACCAGGCATAGAAAACTGAACATCTTCCTCGACCACGGTCATCTCTGCTTGACCCTGCAGACGCCACAGCTAGGAAAAGCAGCTAATCCATAGAATAGTAGCTTGCTTCTGATTTTACATATCGTCGCAAGTCCTATCAAGGTCTCTTAATTAACTCGATTGTTGCCCAAAAATGAGTTGGCACGAAAAACAGTATTAGTTAGGTGTTCTGTATGTCATATCAAATTCTTGTAACATTTCACCAATATATGGCAAAGATACAACTACATGTTCAAGACCTTGTACCTAAAGAAACGGTAAGGAAACGAAAACGTTTTTTTGTAATTAACTTTCATAAAACCAGATACCTGGGTTTGATAGGACAACTGTATGATATTGACAAAAGTTTGTGATCGTCCTGGAGTCGGGACATTGTCAATTGAACCTCATCCTTAGTCTATGATTCTCCTCGGCTCAGTCACGACGCAGGCACAAAAAGACAGGACGTTTAGATCTTTAAGAATGAATCACGTTGTTGTCAATTCTGGCAACAAAGACGGAGAACATAATAATATTATATACCATCAGTGTGTTGGTATATTTTTGTGATTAAACCATCATCTCCCAACTTTTTAAATATTTCCTCAAAATATTGAACAAAATAAGAATGCAAGATTTTATTTTTTAGTTTATACTTCCCATTTACAAGAAATATTAGGATCAAACATTTCGTTTGATCGTTTATTTGGAAATGTGAAACGTGTTGCAACATTTATCGTGCTAGCACATTCCTGATGTGGCATGTATTCCGGATCCAGTTTCGCTTTTATAAAACGAACATCGAGTACATCAGAATCTTCAAAGACACCGTCACATTTTGCCATGAATCAAATTAAATTACAATGTTTTTTAACATTTGAAATGACTTTGCAATTTGTTATTGGTCGTTTTTGTCAAAGTGTCAACATTACAATTCTCCAATTTGCTCGCTGTCAAAATATTTTCTTTTACTTTTGTGCGCAAGGCGACATTTTTAACTTCGTATATGTGCATAACATTTCTTCAAATAATAACAACCTCAGTTGAACTGTATTTGTACTGTTTCAACGTAGTCTTTTCAAAGGATGAAAAGCGTTTACATTAGAATCTGTTTCCACGAAGCTTGTGAATATACATGCACGATATTTAATGGTTGCCTGTTTTCGTGTTGAATATATTTTCTTTACGAAACCCAAAACGCTTGAAAACATAACTCAACAACACGCAAGAGGTTGAAAGTTTTATGCTGACATTGACTTAGAGAAACCAGTTTCAAGGTAAATATAAAATCAATTCACTTAGACTGAAAATGACTTAATGTCGGTCTCATTTTGGAAAGCAGGTTCAATTATTTGCCTCTCTTCAGTAGTTTTCTGCACTTTTCTGCCTTCCAATTGTCCTAAAAACTACTCCCATTTTTTTCCGAACCACAGACAAACTGGTCATTTAGAACGTCATTACGTCCCAATGTATTTGTATATTGTTAAAGACGGAAGCCATTTTTCACTGAAGGCAAGTCTCTTTAATCAGACAAGCATTAAACTATCCTTTTCGGACACCCTATTTGCGTGTTTAATATCTCTTCATTAGGCCGATTAAGATTCCATTCGGAAGGAATTTCGGGTGATTACGCCGTTTTCTGTCCGTGCTTGGTTACATTTCAATGGCTGCATATCCTTCCCGAATCATTTCTAGCAACGGCTTTCAGTTGATCGGAGTTGCACCGTTATTGCGGAAATCGGCGCCGTTTATTATATTTCCCGTCAGGAGGGTGATATATCACCTCCATGACAGCCTTGTTAAATATGGATCATCATTTTTACCTGTAAGGTGTAGCTGTGATTAGCACCAGTCATGCATCAAATGGCGCGTGGCTTGCAGACGATATTTCATTGATTGTCGTCTGCTGGTGTAATTCTGCACAACTGTCTCCTGAAGCCACGTGTGCAGTCCAGTTTGCCCGGGAAAGGTGTTGTGTTCTGTGACACCCGGTATGTTATCTCCATTAATGTTGCAACATCACCTCTCGCCAGTGGGTCGGCCAAAAAAGTAATTAGGTCATTGAGAACATACTGGCGTGAACGTGTCTTTTCTGAATGAGCATGCATGATTTGAGCCAGTTTTGGTCACGTTTGGAATCTCTTGTAGGTTGCCTATTTAAGTGCCAGCTTGTGGCAAGCTATTCCTTTTTCTTGTCAGATCCTTGAAAACAAAATTATTACAATACCCGCATATAGTAAGCGAAGTCTAACAATCGTATTTCAGAATAATGGCAGCCCAGACAACCATCGGATTGAGTTTCAAGTGGCGTTTTAAACTCTTTGTCTTCATCTAATAATTTAAGGGAATGAGGCAAAGATTTGTAGACTTAGCCCAATGTTTCTACGATAACATACTCATTTATTAGAGGATTAGATCTATATCGACATAATTATCAATGTGGGGTTGGACTTTAACTGTCCGGATATCAAGTATTTTGAACATACAATTTTGCTGCAGATGTTTTTCCAAGGTTTTAGTGGTTTTGAATGCTACTTTTTTAGAACTGTCAACCTCCCATGATCCCTATGTGTGATCTGGAAGCAATTCGCTTGTTCACAAAATATGTCCGGCTTCTGGGTGTGACACGTGAACTTTTAGAAATCGTAGGGGAATCCAGCATAACAATTTTGTCGTACAAGCGGCTAAACTAAAGATCTCTTGCTTTCACTTCTCTTTCTGACGATCTCTATTGGGCCTGTCCTTTTTCTCGTTGTGCTCTCTCCACTTGTGCTATGTCTGAAAGATTGTCCCTCCAACGTTGGACACCAACTGAGCTCCACTCTGCCTCAGGTACACGAAAGGAAATATATTCATAGAGGAGCAGTATTTTTTTCTGTTCGTCCTTTACATATATTTAAACAAACAGTTGTGTCGTCCTAGGATCGTGACAAATAGAGGGGGACTCAGAGTGTCACAAAGTGTCATGAGGTACAAGTTTCTGTGCCGCTGTTCGTTCTTACCAAGACTGAGAAAGTCGGTGAACGATTTTTTATTTGACATACTGTAGCAGTACTACGACCCTGATTATTGTATATCTTATATAGTGAACTCGTCGTGCAGAAGTACTTGCACTTAGACAGCTTGGGTCAAGTATCACGACTTTATCTCAGAAAGGTCATTTAACTTACAGGTACACTGACCCGCCTAGACTTTCTCAAGTCTCTAAATACAGACTGTTAGATTACCCAACCCTAACGTAACTACAGCAGGTATATTTCTAGAGATTTTTAGGTTACGATTGTTCATCCGTTTTGAACTGACTGACGATACGGTGCCAGAGGACAGAGGAAGAGTACAGAAGTCCTGCTGTTTAAGGTGTCCCGTTTCGTATTTCCTTTGATGGTGTGACAGTGTAATATTTATTATTTGGAACTCCGTGGGGCTTCCGGGGAGGGACGTGCGTCGCTTAGATAGAATAAAGCCTCAGTAACCCAATGTTTGTCGTACAAGGCGACTAGAATTGGGATCTTTTGCTTTCACTTTCCTTTTTATCGATCCCTTTTATGAGCTATGTTTTCGCTCGATGTGCGCCTTGCACATCACGTTGCGTTATGGCTGAAATATTGCCCTTGCAACGTAAGACGTCATTTCAACTCAACTATTATTTGGTAATGTGCAACATTTGTAAACAGTGAACTATTTATTCTAACTTAAAGTGTGACATTTGTGAAATATGTTGTATGGACTCTCCCCGCCGTAAAGAAGCCTTGAGCATCTACCCCATGGACATGATTTCACTTCCTAGTTAACTGACCATCATCCTTTTCAACTGTCAAAACACTGTTCCCCAAAAAACAATAACTTACCCCCACTGGTCAGTTGACAATCAAGAGAATAACCCTAAACCGTATCTTCAATGTGCTAATTACTACCATTAATTACTAATTATCTTTCCTATAAAAACACCTTGTCTCTGTGTCCGAGTTAGAGTTTGATTGGGAGTTTTGCTGTGTGCGAAACATATTCCAGATCCTCTCATTTTGTTTTTTGGTACTTGTTGTAACGTTTGGATCATCGAGTATGAAATATATTTGATGAACACTCCAAGCTCATCTCCTGTTTGAGTGTCATTTTGAATATTTGAGAAGTGAAGCTCTAAGCACCAAAACCTAGAGCTAAATACATTACCTTCTCAATGGTATGGCTGGTTGTTGTCAGAGTCTTATTCGATGGTACTCTGCTTGGCCCTCTTTAGCCCTTGCAAGTATGATCAGATCTTTGACAAGACCCCGAGGCTGTACCACAGCTAAAATACATACTCTACAGGCGGAACGGACATGTTACTCCTCGACAACGACGTTTTCTTTTCCATCTATGCTTCAGTGCCGTGTTTGCCAGACATTTTGGCCGCAACCCTGAATGCAGAAATATTGACCAGGGCCCCGTTCCACAAAGCGAGCGTAGCTTTACATGTAGACTTTTGTCAAGACCCTGAGTCAAGGCATAGGCCTTCCAATATACATCTCCGCTTGAGCCTGCCTCAGGCCTTAGGCAGTGCTATCACAGGAGATAGAGGTGTATACTTTCTTCTCATTAAGCTCTCACAGTTACAACCAAATAGCCTGAGGGTCTTGACATTGATCGTAAGTCCTCAAGATCGAGATTTTAACGTTACTGGGGTGTGATGAAATCACGATCAATTCGATCAACTTAGCGCAAATATTGCTCAGTGGAACGGGGCCCTGCGACCCTCAGGTCGTGACCATGGGCTTGCTCACCATTGCTTTAGCAGAAAGAGGTACAATGTGTCATATCATTGTACTCAATTCCTTGTGCATGTATCAACTACAACTTCGTGGAGCTACTCCTCCTCTTCGTACCAATACTACTACTGCTACAACTACTTCTATTACTACTGCTACAACTACTTCTACTACTACTACTACTTCTACTGTAACTACACTGCTACTGCTGCTGTCGGCAATTGTTGTACTACTACCACCACTACCACTACGTCTTCTACTTCTACTACTACCACTACTTCTTCTACTACAACCACTACTTCTTCTACTTCTACCACTACTACTACTACCACCACCACTACTACTGGTACTACTACTTCTACTACTACTACCACTACTATTACTATCGTTACTACTACTTCTACTACTCCTACCGCTGTTGTCAGTGGAGGTGGTTCTGCTATTGTTATTGATGGCGGAGGTGTTACATTAATCTGCACCCAGTGTGTTGTCTGAGAACTTCAAACTATCTCACTCACGACTGAGTTAATTCAGTTCCCTCTTAAATGTTCTCAGGTTATGTACATGCAGTCAAGTCACAGACGTACCGGCGTGAGAAAAGTTGCACTTTCAGTGTCTTGTCATGCAGAGATCTATTATCCGACTACGTGGCCCATGAAAATCACTTGACTCTGTTCATCATTTCTCAGAGAGTATACTCAATGTGACGTTTCACACGTCGACAGTTACTGGTCTAATTAATTTGAGATTGTTTTTTAAATATTACCTTCACATAAATTCACATGATAACAAATACGTAAACCAAATATAGACGCGATCTAGGAGTGCAGTGAGGTAATACATTGTTTAGGACGAGAAGACTGCAGTTGGAAACAATGTTACTATAAATATGATTATTCACGCTGGTAACACGACAGTGTTCACGCTGCTGTTTCATCTGTAATAGACTGTATCATGTAAATAGCACCAAATAAATCTAGTTGTCATTGTATAATGACAGTTATTGCATCATGACTTATCTGCAGTAGGTCCTGGCCGTGACTTTCTATCGAAATCATAGTAAATAACTGTGCCATTCCTCGCTGTTCTTGGTTTGGTTTGGTAGCCCCTCATTTGAGAAATCTTCTTTGGCAACAACGGAGAGTTTCTGACAGTCTGTGTCATACAGAAGACTGCCGTGGTCGGGAGTCTTAATATGTTACACTAAGTTTTTGGCAGATTCGTTCAGGCAACTAGTACATCATTCACTCTCTTGGTTAGCTGTAGGATGGGCAAGGGTATTGGAGCTGGTGATGAGGCCTCGGAGCGTGACTGAGCAAAGACCCATCGGTCTCATCTGTAGTATCCTAATATTAGTAGTAGTAAATCAAAAAGGCACTGTCAGTGGATAGTAAATGCATTATTTGTATTTTTCAGATACACCGATCCAAGACATTTGCGTCTGTGAATGGGCACTCCAAGGGTAACTACCGCTTCTTTTTTAAGAAGAACCCTTCGTTGAACCAATTGGCTGCACGAAATGCTCAAGCAAGAGCGCAAATTCTGAACCCGAAAGCACTGAAACGTTTGACGGGAACCGGGCGAAACGCCGGCAGATTAACGAATGACCAGTCTGAGATTCCAAACGCCCAGAACGACAGAAGTCCGGGCACAGGCATTGAACTTGAGAACCTTCCGTCCAATGTTACTGCTTCTAAAACTCCGATGTTTTCGAGTGCCTCTTCTTGGAGAGATCGGGTAGTCTTCCCGATGCACGCATCTAAGAAAAGTTCTTCTGCCCAGGCCAACAGTAGACTACATGATGGTGACCATATCCAAATAAAACTCAAAACTAGGAATCAGATGGTCCAGTGTTCTGGTTCAGAAGCTGTCTACTCACCACCTCTACAAAGAAATGAGACATTTACTTGGACTAAAAGAAATGAAGGTGCTGACGGTATTCCAGGAACAGGAAAACAATTTAGTAATTCACCAAGGTCTACCTTCCGCGGAGGATATGATGCCAATATACCAGGGGTTCCAGCGACTTCTGTAGGTGCTTCTAGAAACTCAGGAGACAGTCAAGACATATTTTCAGATGAGCAGAATGTTCACTCGGAAGTGAATACGTTTGGGCTCTCTCAGAGAGGGGGCGGGTTGCACACTGGCTAGTGCAGATGTGTTCGAGCCCAGGGACACCCAAGGTCTTTGCGGTTTGTGTACCAACAATACAAATGGCGGCATTAGACTTGAAGCTTGCTCTAGGATGCTAGTCGTAGATATATATGTTGTGTGATGCTTTGAACATTATTTTAGGAATGTTACGCTTAAGAATCATTACATCCGGTGTGCCAAACGGAAACAGCTGCTTTTGTGTTTTTTGAGCTTTAAACAATGACTTGCATCCGGTGCTTGCATGATATACATTGCTCCAGATATATAATTATACAAAACTGACGATGATTTTTCAAAGAATGGAATCATTACTCAGATTCATAGAAACGTTTTGCTCCAGATCAACCTTTAATAATAAATTAATACCTATTGAACGTCTGAGAGGTACATGCGCTTGGGACACTTCTCCACTGTGCAGTAAGGTAATCACTGCTTACGGCAATTAGTATATAATACGAATTTGAAACACCATGAATTGCTGTCCGAGACTCAAAAATAAATATTCTTCATGCGTAATGTCAAATCAAAGAATAATACAATCTAAGTCTGTATACTTCAATATAAAAAAGGCATCATTCACCAGACATCGTGTATTTTCAGTCTTTGTTAAAAGTTGGAACGACCCTTGCTGAATAGACTGTACACACAGTTCTTGATTGACGCTATTTTGTAATCAGAATCTTTTCTTCACACAAATAATTTCATGGCCGTGAAACATTTATCGTTGCTCCATAACGGGGTTTATCATTTTTTGAAATTGCAACATTGCCCTAATTTCAACTACTTTGCATTGAATGTAGTGATCGCACATTAACATTAAATCATTAGGGGACAAAGATGGCAGTACCTTTTACCTTCTGATAAGACAATCAAAATCTCGGCTTTCATAAGGTAAACCGTTTCGCCTAAGTGTAACATTATTTGTAATATGGGCGTTGTACTGCTGGCTTCCGGGAGATAGCCTCATAGCCTATTCAGTCTCCAATGTTATCGTTTCGTCTCAGCTTAATGACTCCATTTTGCCAAGAACGGTAACTCTCACCAGACAAGGGCTTTCTTCAGACCGGAAGTGTTACCTGAATACCGCAGCCACGAATTATTGACCATTGCGTCCTTAAATGTGCATTATGAAGTCATGTCGATAATCACAGCTATTATAGCCTCGTTTCTGTCTGTACCCTCTATCAACATTGATATCTTATGGTCGGAACAAATCTCTGAGAGTATTGCATTTGAAGGAGGCAATCTGACAATGGCATATCATTGCTTTGGGATTATTAACGATTTATTTACATTGCCAGTCGTATGACTTCTGTTCAATGATCACTTAGCTGTTTTAGAGGTGATTATGGTAAAAAAAAAAACCAGTGAACAAGAGCTGGACGGGACAGTTTATCCAATCAGTGTATATAAGCATGTTATCACAATGTTTACCTGATATAGACTGTCAATGTAGTTTTGATACTCTTGATTATGCAATGATCCCATTAGATTTTCATTTGGTGGATATGACCAATGTTTAAGTTGTCAGTATCCTTGAATATAAGCCTGATTAAATTATACTTTAACGATTCTTAATGTGCTATCTTCATGTATGGAGAGGTGAAATGGCCTCTTGCCTAATTTGGTAATAACTTTGAATCACTCCAGAAACCCATTTATCATAAGCACAGAAAAGTGTCCCAAAATCCTGGTACAAGTTTATTGGCGTCCCCAAAATGCTTGTTGCGCCTGGGTAGGTGGGTAAGCTTACATCTTATTGGAAATCTAAAACTTTGTCGATGACCTCTAGGAGTTACCTGGCTCCTATCACAAAGCCCCTTCCCAAACCCCATCTGGCTCACCCCGGCAATATTGTTTAATACTGACCAGGATTAGGTGTTATGGTCCTTTTAAATAACATTATAAAACTTACACCTGATGGGGATTGTTTGGAGAGGCAGTCCTAAGACTCGAACTCGGACCTCGTAAAGCCTGTAACAGGAACTCGACACGTGTCTGTGTAGGATTAATTGTTTCCAAGGATAAATAGATCCGATTCAAGGGATCACGTTCCCAATGGCAGTATTGCCGGACATACTCGTCTACTCTTTATTGAGGCGCATACGCCTTCCATATCCAGTCTGACCATTAAATTGTCACTGTATCTGTAGGGCAGTATTAGAAAGACATTAGCGCTATTTTAAAACTAATACCTTTCAAAGTCCAAGCGGAGTGTACGGCTGGACGCGATACAAGAGCTCAAGGTGGATTTTGACCAAAACCATATTTCAAACACTGCTTATACACCTTGTGCCTGTCAAAATTGATGGATTCATTTCGGTCAAAGTTATGTATTTTTAATTTTAGTGTTATTATGGTTTCACTAATTGTTCGGCTGTGTAACGTCTGTGTCATTTCTGTCACCTATCAGGGGTCCCAATCTCAGTTGTAAGAAATATGTCCGCAATCATTTGATTTGCATTTGAAAGTCCTTACGTGACCTTTGGTTTATACATTTTATTTTTTATTTTTTTTGGCAAATGCCAAGTAATGAAAAGTATTGTTGTGTGTTGACAAACAACACCTCAGTCATGCTGTGTATTAGCAGGCTTCATTTGCTGAGCCGATGTCTTACAATATTCCAGTACTAACTTCATTAAAATGAGTTCTCCTGTCAATTTCTAATAAAGTATGGCCGTCAGATATGGTAGAACAAATAACCAATTCGGGCCCTTTAAAATATCTATAGATTAAGAGACATGAAAGAAGACGTATGTATGATCATGAAAAGACGTTTTTCTTCAGATCCGGAAGCGACCCTGCCAAGGGTGAGTGATTGGTCGTGGTCCAAGATGCATGGTTTTGGCTAGGATTCGGAGACCGACCTCTTTTAGGAGGATCATTTTGTCAATTTGTCGACTCCACAAAGGCCAATTGTGTTAAATTCGACCATTTCGGCCTTTAATATACCACAACCGCTTCATCAAAGTCGCATAATAAATGGAGCGCGGTTCAGTGAATGGTTCTCCATCACATCGTCAACGTATGCCCTGCTTAAAAGTTACATTTTCCATTATTTTCATTCAATTATGAGAAGATAATTGAAATATTACATGACTTTCCGAACGGCGAGTGGAATAACAGAATGTTCATTTAGTGATCACGAATGCTCACTAAGATTTGCATGTGTCATCGTTACAATCGTAATGATGGCGCTTGGTGACGCGGAGGTTGCGTGTTGCCCACGAATGATCGACGTTTTTTTGTTCCATAATTTTATTTTTCTATCCGGATCCTCGAAATAATAACCGTTGTTTCATTTCTATTCCTGTCGGCCTTAGGTTAAGAGAATATTTTCGAATATTTAGACTCAAGAAATCATACGCGAACATGGCAACAAACTTTCAATGACGTTTTGAAACCCCGCGTTACGGTTAGCAGTCACGCGTTTACATACTTAGGTTGAAATATTGTTTTTAAACGACAAAATAAACTGGATCTGAGGGATATAAAAATCATTACACTTCTTGGCCAGTTCAATCTGGTCTAGTGTATATGATTGGACAGATCGTGAGTCAAGACACTGAACACTAAACCACATCTCCGGAACACCAAGGTTAAATACATATAATTGTATATAATCTATAGATCCATATATTTCAGCGACTGTACACCCTTGCGATTTTCATTTAAATTTATATCCAGTGCAACACGTAAATGGTGGTTGCAAAAACAGTAGGCACATTGATCGTATTTTGTTGACGTTTCATGTTCTCGCGAAGAGTGGCAGTAATACAGTTTATGTATAGAGGAAACTCCAAATCACAATGTCGGCCAAGAACCGCATGAAGGAAGGTATTATTATTTTAAATGTCTGTTTAAGCAATGTGATTCAATCATGCGCAACAACCGCTACACCGGGTGATAAGGGGACATGACTATTGACAATCCGTTTGATCGAGTGTGAGAGAAAAGGTAGATTGACAGTAATCGGATTTCACATTACCAAACATTTGCTCCGGTTTAGAGTTAAGTGTTTGATGTGGAAACATACACATTCTGTCGAACTATTTAAGTTGCATGCATAAATTAACTCCTAAACTTTAAACTTAGATGGGAATGAAAAAGATGCGAAGTAAAAAAACCTGCCTCGACGTAATTCTTATATTCATGTACCCAGACAACATTCTGCAACATACGTTAGGACTGTGTTTAGGTGTCTAAAAATATCCAAATGGATTGTAAAGTCTCACAATTTAATTGAGACATGGATATGGTGACTCTTTTGAAACATAAAACTACTCATTTGAACAAGACATTCTTGTAGGAATTGGCGAAAGATTTATTTCACGTTCATTTGCATAATAATCTTTCTTCTAACATCATTTCTGTCTCTACCGGACTGTATGCCATTACGTTTGAAGTAAATTTAGCTGCTTAAAGTGGTAGCATATGGTAGAGGTCTGCATTTGCATTTGTGTCGCGATACAGATCGTGTAAATGCGCCTCACCTTGCAGGGCCCCGCAATAGATCGCAATAACCGATACTTGTCTGTGTTTTCAGACATACCTGTGGCGCGCACGTCACCTGTAGATAAGACAACCAGGTAATAAGCAAATACTCTTTAAATATACAGGCAGGTGTAGGCCGTGAAGAGCTACAGCATGGTCCCTAGACACTGAACGTGTAGACACAAATGCAACCCAGCCTCATGTATACTGACATGTCTATTCTAGCGTAACACAAATGCCATAAATCTGAAGGCGGACAGATCCATGGCCAAGTATGTAGGTCAGGAGGGTGGTCAAAGGGCGACGGGCAGCTCCTCAGTGGTCTGGGCCGCCCCCGGAACGTCTGGGTCACAGAGATGCGCATCAGGGCCGAAATAGGTCGTCTGCAGGGCGAGTAGGTTTAACTTGGGTTGTCGACCTTCGCCCAATATCAATGGGTTGGTGAAGATAGGTCTCTCGAGTAGTTAACCTGGAAATGAGACCCTCTTTGTAGAGCTCGAGTTGTGAATGCGGTATAGCGTAGCTTCTGACACTATGATGTCTTGTAGTCTAAAAGGTTGGTTTATGTTATTCGAGCTGCTGGCGTCTTTACCTATGGATGTCTGACATCGTCTGGTTATTGATGATGATGACGTCAAACCTCCAAAGGTCACATTTCATTGACCAGTGTCGTATAGATCACTGAGAGTGAGTGACATTAACAAGGGTGTTAGACACTTTGAATTCAGGAGGTGCCATAAGTCATAACCCCTTGTCTCTTCAACCTCGATATGGTAGTCATTGTATTATTACAGTGAAATAAACTTACGTAAACGATACATAGCACAATAGTGGTAAAACATATGTCATAAAAACAGTTTGGAAATCATTTATATTAATTTACACAAAAATATCACTTGGGATTATTTCTATTAACGTGTTCATTGTGACTTTTTTAGCTTTAAAATAGAAGTAATTGTTTTTCATTTTAAAATTATTAGTATTTGCGCTCTGTTTCAACTTTGGTACCATGTAAAACGCCTTTTTAATATTGATTTTACCCTTTCTAACACTGACCGTAGCTTTCCTTGCCCCAGGGGAGACAATCGCAGCACTGAAACCCGCTAATGAGCTGTTCTTTCTTGTAAAACATTTCTCGCACTTACAGGCCAGACACAAAGTGGAAGATCGAAAAGGTCAGGTCTCTACCATTTGACTGATGACAGTAGGGTGGTTCGAGAGTAGCTTCGGGCACGGGGACCATATAAAAAACACTGCTTTCGAATTGCGAAAGATCGATGCCAGATGTGTGGACGAGATATGTGATTTGGATGCTCCGATCGTTCTCATGTACTATATCATACGTAGACTTTTAAGGCAGGAATTTGGTTGCACATTTGGTTTGTGTGTTTGTGAGAGAGAAAGAGAGAGTGAGAGAGTTGTTACTTCTTTAAGGGGATGAGTAAAATGTTTTAAATAACTGCGTAGAGAGAACGAGAGAGAGTAAGTTAGAAAGTGTTTGTTACCATCACAGAAAGAGCACCGGTGCCTGTAAAATATATTCTCTCATGCCCCCCCCCCCCAAAATAAATTCAATTTAGCTGAATGTGTGTGAGTGTGTGTCAGTTTCAGAAAGTTGGAAGTCCTGCGGTTATCCTTTAGAAACTTTAAATTGGGTTCAGTGCCACAACATCTTCATTACAATACTGCTTTTAGAACGATTCAAGTTTTCAACTGAGGTAACATAGACAGATGTAACACGCAGTTTTCTTTCTTCCCCGGTATAGGTTTAAAGAGTACTTTGGCGTGAACAAGAGAGGACTGGTGTTTTTAAAAAATAGTTATATATCAGATTTTAAATGATGTTTATAGGACACCATACTCGTCATAAATATATTGTATGTGTTCATGCATTCTCGACATGCATTTGCACGTTGTTAAAGGGTGCCGTTTCGACGGCGGTGAGAGATAACGCTTGAAGGTTACGTGCCGTCTCCAACATGCTCTCTAGACAACACTACTGCACACAGGAGACAAAAGGTCGGCGCAAAAAGGTTATAGATAACAGGCACATGTCTGAAAGGTTGGGCTTCGTTTTAATGCACTTGGAGGGTTGTTGAGTTCTAAACCACTTGATAATGTGACGGTACAGCGCGACGTCACAACGTCATTTTGACGTAACTTGAACCGTTTATAGACAGGTTGAAATGGCACTTATCGTGGCGCATGAATTTATTACCCAATTAAAGTCTAAACATATTTTGCTTCCAATATACTTAAGAGGTACCTTGGGGGATCTTGGATTACGAAAGGAGGGGGGAAGGTTTCTGCTCAGCTGCATAACGGGGGTTTGTGGTGGTGGTCGTAGGATCCGTTACGGACGTGTCTAAACATGCAGTTTATGATATCCTGAAGACTTGAATTTAGAATTTAGAGGAGTGGATCATCTTTTCCTCGCCCACATGTAAACTAATTTCCAATACTTTCGATCACTGCGCCCGTACTAGTGTTTCTGTGCAAGTATTATGAAGCCCTACGTCAGTCTACCACACGGGAAGGAACTCTCTGTCTATGCTTTAAAGTTGTTTTGAAGGAATATACAAGAAAAACTAAAATAAATATGTCTGTGCCCTTAAGTACCATCCGCCAAAGCTTAAAAGCGGCAAGTCTACAATCCTTGAATGATGGAAAATGTGCCGACATTTTCATGATCTGGGAGTCCGATCGAAATGGGGACATTAAAATCAGGATCAAAAGTGTACCCTTTTCCCTAGACTAACATTAAGTCCCATCCAAATGAAAACTTTCAGAATGACTGTTTGCTAAATT
>JAUELE010268484.1:0-10070 GCA_031471655.1 Diodora aspera | reverse complement strand
CTACAGAACATGTAAGTGATGCTGTACCTATATAAATGTACATGAGTATAGCACTTGGTGCGCTTGTTATGATAAAAAAAACGGGCAATAGTTCCTTTCGTTGCCCCCGCACAACAACAATAGGGTTTTAGCGGTTAGGGTTAGTTAATGCTCAGGGTTAGGGTGAGTTTTGTGTGTTTTCTACCTTTCAGATAATTATGTTTACTCAAGCTTGGTTATAAAGTTTCGTTTTACTCCGAAAAATGTATGTTAGTACATAGCAAACGAAAGTGGGGGGAACGAAAGGAACTCGTTCCTAAAAACATATAGAGTGTGTGTATATATCATATACACTGGCGGGCAAAAGAAACGATGCCAAATGATTTCAGTTATTTCCTTTACGTCTTTCTGTCATGGCTGATCAAAAGGATGCTAAGATTTCAACGAGTGGAATGTGACTGACATCATGTCATTGATAAAACTTCCTAATCTTGAAAGGAATATCTCTTGCATATCCAACGCAATTGTGAATTTATTCAGTAGTCTTGGTATCGTTTCTTTTGCCCGGCAGTACATGTATATAACAAATTAATTGTAGAATATTGAACTACATGTATTTCTTTGATTCGTTAGCATTTACATGATTTGTTTATAAAAGAGATAACACGAAGACATTACGGTAAAGAAGTTTAATAAGTTTCAATTCCGTACAGCCATATATATGTGATAAAGAGAAAGACAAGAAGAATTCTATGGTAAAATATGTGATATTTTTCGGATTTATTTCAGTTCGAACAGTTGTGTACAAACGAATAACATTGAAGCTAACAACAGTTTAATTGTAAAACATGTAGTCATATTATTCAGATTTTATGAAAATAAAGTATGATCCTCAGTTTCCCTCGACTGGCAGTTATTTTGTTTGTTTCCAAAATAAACATTCAGATGGAAACATTACTGATTAACATAAGCTATATCATTACTTTCTTCGTTTCAAATGCATTAATACATAGATCTATTTCTAGTAGTCGAGACATTTGATCTCATTTGTAGATAACAAGGTTATATTGTTAGGACCGGGATTACCTAAATGCTATTAGAAATACCCAATAAACGTCAATTTTGGAGAGTAAATACCCAATAGGTTAAAAAAGCATATGAAGCACAGCTTATGTATGTATGGTTAAGTACAAAATGGACAAAACACACAGATTCGTGTACGTGCTTTCGTGTGTATGCATGTGTGTGTAATTCGCAACATCCAGCATCAAGATACGTTCCCAATCAAAAGCACCGAATGTGTTAAATAATCACACATGATAGCAAGACGGCCCTGTGATCACTTGTCAGAACGTATACATCAAATACTTTACAGCAACAAACATTTACATTTTCAAAATTACATTAAAACCTTTTTCTTAAGACGAAAGAGAATTCGAATGTCATTTGAAATTTATATCACATTAAAGCGCTGACGAACGTTTCAAAGTATTGTGCTCAAACCACCCAGTCATGACAACCCACAATCAGGCATTTCACTGACAAAAGAGGTATACTTACAGTGAACATACAGCATTGAAAACTTGGAAATTGTTAAAAATCGGTGTAGTGAGACGATACCACAGAGCCGTTCTAGGGGATTCAAGTTATCTTGAAACTACATCGGATTACAGCATACTGACATTCGACAGATACGATATAAATAGAAATATAATTTAATCTTTTGTCAACCCTATATATCTTTGTGTCACTATTCATCAAAAGTCTCTCCTATCGTGGATTGTCATTTCGCTCTTTCGTGCTGAAACGCTCTCTTGCATACATATATATATTATGCATACATATATTCGATTATTTAAAGTTGGATACGCGGTCAAGCTCAATGTTTTCTTTTCAAAAACAACTCATGGAACGATAAATATACGTCAAATTATGTACATACCACGAATAATACACAACAGATATACTGTAGCATGTTTGTCGGTTTTACAGTCTCTTGTGTGGCCTTATCCATTTTGTGACCCCCATGTCATTTAATCCAAAAAAAAGAATTGTATTCCGAACTTTGAGACAGAATCTTGAAAATATTCGGAAACCCTTGGAAACGTTACACTTGCAAATAAATGCAATCGGCTCATATTCGGAAAGCATTCGAAAATCGACGGAACATTCCTCGGTAAATCTTTAGAGAAAGGTTCGGAATGAGACTAACCTTGTGAAAGTCGAACATATACTCGTTTGCATCTGCCGGAGCTAAAGAAATACATCGTTATTTAATTGGGCATACACGTTTGCAATGTATGAGTTTCAGTTTATGTTATTTATTTCACACAAATAACACCAGATCTATTTTAGCCTTGGCGGCAACGTATCCAACTTTAACCTGTTGCGTTAATAAACTGACGATCAACAGAAAGTATGCCGATTTGTTTTTGGGAACGATAAAAAAAGGCAAAAACACAAGAGGATGCAAACCTATTACTTTGATAGTAAACATGGGACGAGATGTCACAACTGATATAACCCCGTGGGACCTCCGGGGAGTAACGTGGTGTCACTTGGATGGAATAGGGCTAAATAGAATAGTAACCCAATGCTTGTCGTACAAGGCGACTAAAATGGGGATATTTCTATTTCTTACTATTGATCATGTGTTACCCCTTTTCCTGATGTGCCTCTTGCACATCACATTGTACTATGGCTGAAATATTGCCCCTGCAATGTAAAAATCCATTTCACTCACTCACTCAAAACTGATTCACTCAATAATCACCATTAAATGTCAACAGGATCGTTCCCAAACACTATTGGGGATAAATTGTTCATGACTTTCAGACAAAAAGAAGAGAAGAAAAACGATTCAGTATACTTTTTTATGATCGTCAGAGTCTTCGCGAATAGGTTTTGGCACCCACAGGACATTCAGTCCTGCATGTTGGAAGCTTGTGTCTGACCCGAAGGCAATTACCAGGACCGAATATTGATATAGCAGTAAACGTCTCAGGGTAGACATATAGGTAGTCTGTTTCCCAGACCCTGGACCATTAGACTTTTCCTGTCACAATTATTTAATCAAAACGAGCGGTGAATAGGTAAATTTGTATCAACAATCAACATGTATTTCATGATTTACTTGACCCTCGGTACCGGACATTCGGTCCTACATATTGAGACATTCTGTCGGCCCGGAGGAAAGTTTACCATATTTGTCCGTCGGTCAGACTTTATTCGCGAAGTTTGTCGTCAGTTTATCTCCCTTTCAATATACTTTTATATATACATGACGAAAGCCAAACAGAAATGTTCGTAAACGAGATGAAGATGCATTAACAGTATGCTGGCTTTACACGTGATTCTATGTTTAAAGAAAACTTGTCACACCTCAGTCCTGTTATGGAACGACATTGTTCAACATTTTATCTTAGATGTAGAGTAGCATACTGTACGGAGAGTTCTAACCAAGTCCATATGCTTCGAACATAAAGAACTGTGGACGAGATATTCCAAATATGATACTTTTCAAATACAATGTAACAATTTTAGAAGGTGATTGTCATGTAAACATACATGAACAATAAACACAATTGAATAAATGCCCATTAACAATAACAAAACTGAACTAATGCCCATGAACACTAAACAAAATTGAATTAATGCCCATTAACAATATCCATTGAATTAATGCCCATGAACAATAAACAAAATTGAATTAATGCCCAATTTTGAACTTAACAGACAGATGGAGTTTGCAACAATTTGTTCACTCATGTACGGAAACTTTCTTGTATCAATTCTTGTAATGCTCCCTTAATTTGTCAGTAGAGACAACTATTGGTCAATCGTAGCTACTTGTCTCTCTCCGTGACCCTTCAGAGGACTCGTATGCCCCTCGAGTCCCGGCATGCGAGAAATTAACGCATGGCGGAGATATGACAATCGGATTGGGTGGTGTACGATTCCATATAGGTCTTTACGGATTAAGTCGAGTGTTACAAAGCGAATAGAGGTGATACGGCCACATAGTTCCATTGAAAGTTTAAAAACAAAATTTGGTTGGATGGTGTTTTATAGCACAAATGTGCTTATTGTTAAAGGGCATGATCAGAGATGCATGTACGCCAATCGATGTTCAGATGTCTTTCTGTTCATCGAGTAATATAATACCGTGCTGTATTTTCCCGATTTTTTAAACAAAGATTTCACACTAATTGAGGCAATAAAGAAAAGGACTTCGTCTAAAAATAGATTGCGCATTGCATTCGGTAGATTGTATACGTATAAGGAAATATGGAACTGGCTAAAACGATGATACGCCATAACGATGATATGCGATTGGACGAAACGGTCACAATTAGACGAAACGGGGATAGATATTTGGCCCAAACGGTGATACATTTTGGACACAACGGTGACAACAAAAGATCTATATATCCATCGATCATTACACTGAATTGTCCGTGGATTTTCGCCAAATTTGGCGTGTCACCGTTTTGGCTTGTAACCGTTTTAGCTACAACCCATAAAACGATGACGTCACCAAAACGGAGAACGTATAGCGATTAATTGTCCAGTTCGAGTAAGTCAACTTTTCGGCGAATAAACTGTAGTTAACCGTCCATTATTTGCAGTAGGATTTCGCCGTTAGGTAATTGATGTATCGATGTTTTAGTCAGACCGACTTGAACGGTTTTTTAGTTTTAGTTCTTTATTGGAGATGCAACTCTGATCATGTCCTTTTAATCCTGGCAAATTGAAAAGGATTCAGTTCGCATTTTTAAATAGACCCCTTGCAGGTCAAAATAAACGGAACGATTCCTCGTAGCATGAAAATAACTAAATGGCTGGATAAATAATATAGTGACTGGTCACAGGTTATGCCGAATGCAGACCGGATGTCTTAGACGTCTTGCAAACGATCGAGAAACCTGTTGAGAGCATCAGTAAATTGTTTGCATTGTTACAGATTATCCACGATCACTTGCTGCGTGCATGGCAGGCTGCGCTAGATATATACATGTAAATTATTCACAATAACCGATATAAAGTACAACGAAGCGATGTACACAAGAAGATTGCTCAGACCATTTGCGAACGCTTTCCTATTAAATAACTCCCCAGCGGTCCTACTATACTCTGTAGGGGATATTGAAATTGCAAGGCCAATAACGAACTAATGATAATATCATTGGTCTCAAACTAATTGTATCTTTACAAAGAAGGAATTGAGTAAACAATTCACCCGGTATTTCGTTACCTAAACAGTTTCTCTTACTGTCATGGTCCGTGAAAGAAGGAATTGATAAGAAACTGAAATTAAAAGTTGACATTTTTGCGTCAATAGTACGTAATGCCCCCCGTTATTGGCCAAACCCCCATTGATTCGTTGAAGCATCGTGGGTATGAGTCTACCTATGGCAATTTGATGCAGTCTGCCCGATTCTTCCACCAACACCTGGCCAAGTTCATCTAACGTGGGTGGCGGCCTTTCATGTTGATGCACACGTCAGCCCACGATAACCCAGACAGTTTCAGTGGAGGAAATGTCAGGGCTCATTGTTGGCCAGGGCATCCTGTGGATATTGTGCCGTTGAAGGTGGTTATTGACTATTGGCATGGCGTTCGTTACGACGTTGACACATGCGACCACGCCTATCAAGGAAGTCTTAAGTGTATCGGGACTCATCTGAGAACATCACACGTGACCACGGACGTTTTCTCCCGTTCCTGCCTTGTGTACACCTTTCGCGTCTATTGGCAATGTGGCAGTTGGTCAGTTGCGGCACTCTATGAGGCCGTCTAGCATGTAGATGAGCATCGTGGCGACGATTTCTAATCGTCTGACCTTTCACGCGGACACAAGTAGCCTGGTGTAGGTTTGCAGCAATCTGATTTGCTGTTTGAGTGCGATTTCTAAGAGCCTGGGTAAGAATCAACATATCCTTGGCTCTTGTTGTTGACCGTAGATCATCAACATAATGGGTTTGGTGATACCTGCTCCATAATCTGCTAATCACAACCTGAGATTTTATCGAGAACAAAGTCATTATTTTGTTATTTACCTTGAAATTAAAATGTCCTCTACCTTTTTGAAGAGTGTACATGTACATAATTTTCATGATAAAAAATTAATTTTCGCTCGATCAACATCACAATAAATATATAAAAAATTTAGAACGGACCTTGTCTTCATTGTTAATCTTTAATTTCGCGTTTTTGTTATAGTACACTGGTCTTTTGTGTCCAAAGTGACTTGTCAGGCTTTTTGTCAAAAGTAACCAATCAGGGCGACCTAATGCTTTACTGCGCAAAGTACAAAACTTCACTTCTGAACTGTAGTCAACCTTCGTATTAATTTCTACTTCTACTACTTTACGGGGTTTTTTCAATTGATTGTGAGATTGTCACCGCACGTTCTCACTGGATGTAAAATCACATTGAGAAACTACACTGCCGGGCAAAAGAAACGATACCAAGATTTTGCGAGATTACTGAATAAATTCACAATTGCGTTGGATATGCAAGAGATATCCCTTCAAGATTAGGACGTTTTATCAACGATATGATGTCAATCAAAATACATTCGTTGAAATCCTAGCATCCTCTTGATCAGCTATATGAACAAAAGACGTAAAGTTGTATACATTTTTTAATAGTTGGGTACATACACTGATAGGTCCATCTGTCTTTCTATTTTATATGCATTTTATCTATCTATCTGTCTGTCTGATATTTATCTATCAATGTCTGTATTAGTTTATCTGCATATTTATCTAGCTGTCTATTTTTATACACTCATGCTAAATAGAATTGTCACCCCCAATATAATAGGACGCATGCATTCGGAGAAGTGATGAAATACAGATAATACTTTCTTCAATACACCAGAAATTTTAGTAAATCAAAGAATAGCAATATTAGGTAGAGTTCTAATCTACTTGGTTTTCATCATTTGCCTTTTAAAGTATAATACATTTCTGAAGCTGCGTTAACTTTAATTTTAAAATAATTAGTTGTCTGAGGCATATTCAGGGGGATCTTTGACATTTATGTTTTTATGGCATCTGAAATTCCCAATGGTTTTCTGAAAACCATCAGCGTACGATCTGACTCGGCATATGCGCTTATATAGCCTCATTTTGGTTTTATTGTCAACGAAAACGAGGCTATTTGCGTATATGCATAAATATTAAGAGTCGTATATTATTTCATTGTTTCTAGTTTCAGTCTACGATCAGCATTACGTATAAAAAAAAGGGCCTGTAGATTCATTATCAAGTCTAACGCTTTAAATCGACGAAAACGGTCTGCTTGAATTGTCATTACATTATGAGGCTACGGAATTAAGAATATTGAACGAATGGCAATGAAGACTTCAAGTCGTGTTTCTTTTGACATTTGCCTACGAAATAAAGTCAAATACGTGTTTCTTCTCCTTCCTCCCCCCCCCCCCAACATTAGAATATAAATGCTGGATTTTCTTTTTTAAAAAAGGGCATGCATGTATGTTAAACTAAAGCAAATCCGAACTGTGCACACTTTTTCAATATCTCTACCCAGGTTGTTTTAAAAAGTTAAGTCCAGATCGATAATTAGTTGTCAGAAGATACGATGATAGTATCTAAAATTCCATTACTTCTTTATTTTTCAGTGTTGTATAAGGATGTTATTTTCACAGACAAGATTTTATTCTAACCGGCTCTGATCACATATGGATTAATCATCCAATTAGAATTCAGCATGGTTCAATTTAATTTAAATACAATCACTCCTAACAATTTAACATAAATGCACGGATTTTGAAAAAGGACATATATCGAGGGTAAAGTTCCAAATTGTCGTATCTGAAAATCAACAGTTTTTAGGAGATCCAATAAACAACTCTAATTTGGAGGGATTTTATTAAATAGATTTGACAGGATCATGTTTTAGTACCCACGTGCCAAATATATTGTTGATTACTAAATGCATTATAAAATAAGGAAGTTATTTGCTTCTCCTGAAAACTGATGATTTTCAGTTATGACAGTTTGGAACCTTACCCTTGAAAGTGTGTCACTGAATCTTTATAAAGCAGTAGCCTCATTAAAAAAATCTAGTCATGGTATTTTTAATGTAACAGCAGTTTATTTCTAATTACAAACCTATCATATAATGGGGCGCAGGATGGTACAGTGGTTAGTGCATGGACCCAGCAATCTGCCAGCCTTGGCGGTTGTGGTTCGAGTCCCACCCGGGCACCTCTCAGTCCGGAGAGACAGGAGCCCCGAGAATGGAGTGATGTTGATGATGTGGTGATGTGGCTAAAAGATTGTTGAAAACCACAAATCACTCACTATCACATAATGAACAAGGTGGATTTGGTTTCACTTTGTTGTTATGTATGAATAAATTTCACCTGGTATGAAAAAATTACATTCCTGTAACACCACTGTGCAAGCATAACAGTAATATAAGCTTACTGATGGTAGATAAAGAATCCGTTATATTTTGTTTATTTTCATAGATAACATTATTCATGTAATAAAAGTTCAGGAAAAATCCCGTGCTTGACTTATTATTGAACCCAGAACTCTCAAATTTTACATGCACCTGTAACACTGCATATTCACTGGCATTGAATGTGAATATTATTCATTCTAACAGGATCAAGTTGAGAACATGGAAGCAAAACAACCACGGGCCCCACTGTGCAAACCCATCACACTTAATCCGGGGTTAATGCTAGAAGTACTCAAACCAGCAGAGAGGCTACCAGATCATGGTAACCACCCGAAACCCGGACCGAAAACTCCAAACTGGTGTGTTTGTGACCATTGTAGGCAGATGCCTACAGACAGAGAAGAAATGCTGTGGCAAGATACATTGCATCTCTTGTTTGCCGGTGTGTAATTATATTGTGTACACATTGACATTGCAAATAAGCATGTTGTAAAGCATTCTACAGTCATAATGTTTGTTGGTGCAGTTTTCAAAATATTGTATTTGTTTAACTGATATTTACGAACATTAATTGTAAAATAAGTACTTAGGGTACAACTTATAGGAATCATTATCAATGTCTGCTACTTGGGTTATTAACCAGCCATATTGTCGAGGTGACAGTCAACCCCTCAAACTCGAGCATACAGCTCTGTAACTGTTCATCATGGCAATTGTTATTCTTGGTTTATATATCAATATATATTTTGACTCAATATAGAAAACAAAGCCCTGAAAATGTACAATCAAGTAAGCTTTGTTTATATGATGAAAACGCCTGTGGGGCTTCTGGGGAGTGACGTGGTGTCGCGTAGATAGAATAGGGCCTCAGTAACCAAATGCTTGTCGTACAAGGCGACTTAAATGTGGATATTTTGCTTTCACTTTCCTTTCTATCGATCACTTTTATTAACTGTTTTTCGCTCGATGTGCAAATTGCACATCATGTTGCATTATGGCTGAAATATTGCCCTTGCAACCTAAGACATCATTGCAACTCAACTTAATTATATGGTGAATAACAAATTAATTTGTGTCCTGTCAAACAAAATATGTATTATTCAGATTTTTGTTGCTCCGAGCCAAAGCTGATCTGCTAGTGATGATCGACAACAGTGCCTCACTGGGACCATTAATTAAGTATAAAATGTAGCTGTAAGCTGTGAATTTGTAATTCATGTTTGTTTGTTCATGATTTCAGAACTGTTCAGTACTCATTCTTGATAAGGAGGTCCTTGCCCTTGCACGGCTTTACAGAAAAGATGCTCCAGTGTTTTTATGATGAGGTGGACATCGAAAAGGCCAACCGACACCAAGCATACAGAGAGTTTATTCTGTGAACACATCGAGACAGGCGGGTGATCCCATCATGCCATGTCTGGAGGATTAGGGACAAATTCCCAGATGCATTCAACCAATATAAAGGACTTATTCCTTCTCGCTTGGGGTAATTGGGACTGATGCTCCGACCGTAAACAATGACAAAACTGAAATCATTGTGTTTAAAGACGGTGGTATCTTATCAGAGTGTGAGAAAAGGTGGATCAATATATTGTTTCATATTCGAATATATTAATGCAAAGAAAAAAGGAACGCTTGGCTGTAAGCATTGG
>JAUELE010268473.1:0-10070 GCA_031471655.1 Diodora aspera | reverse complement strand
TCACGGTCTCAATTTCCTTATGTATTTGGGTTCCCCCCGGAACTTTTTGCTCACGGAACCAAACATCGCTTACACTTGCTCCATACACACGGAAATGAGTCACTTGGGCTGGGTAACATTCATATAAACGTAAACCGTACATAGAGCACATACACAATGCTGCAGACGGAAGTGCACAGGACTAAATTAGCTTGTTTTTAGACTTTCATCAAGTCCTGCGACTGTGTTGATACTATAATGCCCTGTTTTCTATTGATACCCCTTTAATTAGCCTGCCAGCCACATCATGGATGGAGAGGATGACACATTACCGGTATAGTAATTTACATTTAATAAACTGATTTTGACGTAGGGATCTTGCTTCCGGAGTTGGTTTCCTAATCTGACAAGATTGGAAAAAAGTCTGTTAATTTTTGTGCAGTGACAACACTATTGTCCGATATCACAGGAATACGTAACAATGGTTGTCAGCTGCAGCTGTGTTATCAGCTGGAGCAAATTTCAAAGGGGGTGGGATGGGGTGGGTGGTCGTTGACAGCAATTTCAGAGGGTGTCTCGTTGAAAGCAATTTCAGAGGGGGCGAACGGGTGGGCAGGCGGGCGTTGAAAGCAATTTCAGAGGGAGGGGGTGGGGGTGGACGTTGACAGCAATTTCAGAGAGGGTTGGTGTGTACAATGTACGTTAAAAGCAATTTCAAAGGGAGGGGTGGTGGCGTTGAGAGCAATTTTAGCGGGGGTAGGGGTGGACGGGCGTTGAAAGCAATTTCAGAGGGGTGGGGTAGGGATGGACGGGCGTTGAAAGCAATTTGAGAAAGGGGGTTGGACGTTGAAAGCAATTTCAGAGGGTGGGGTGGACGTTGAAAGCAATTCCAGAGAGGGTGGGGGAGTGGACGTTGAGGGCAATTTAGAGAGGGTGGGGGTCTCGTTGAAAGCAATTTCAGAGAGGGTGGGGGAGTGGACGTTAAGGGCAATTTAGAGAGGGTGGGCGTCTCGTTGAAAGCAATTTCAGAGAGGGTGGGGGAGTGGACGTTGAAAGCAATTTTAGAGGGTGGGGTGGACGTTGAAGGCTATTTAGAGAGGGTGGAGTCTCGTTGAAAGCAATTTTAGAGAGGGTGGGGGTCTCGTTGAAAGCAATTTCAGAGAGGGTGGGAGAGTGGACGTTGAAAGCAATTTTAGAGGGGGTGGGGGTCTACAACACGGTGCGGGAACTTACATTTCAGACACTGGGGTCACTCAGTACTTTCGAAACGTACCAGTATATCTGAATCTATATATATCTATATATAGATATACATGAGATATGCTTTTGTATAATGATCACAGGCACTGATCCCATTTTCTGTATAATTTTCTATTCCATTAAATATGATACATTGTGACAGCATGCAGTTGTTATATTTGTACATTCGCAAACAGTCTTCCTCTTAAACTTTCAGACACATACCTTTTGCATACCCTCAAGTCGTCTATTAAGAGATAAGTGACCATAATGATTTGACAGAATTTCATGTAAAACTCTTCGTTGGTTTGCAAGCATTTATGGTTTATCATAACCCTTATCATGTGATCCCAAACGTCACGAGAAGCCGCGAGCGTGGGAATGTTTTGGTTGAAACAAACATCGGCAGCGTGAACCAGCGAATTAACAGGTGTCCCATTGTGTAGAGATAACTGTGTATCATTTGTGTGTGGCATACACACGTGTGTAAACAAGTCATATTGATACTGTCACTCGCCTAAATCAATGACATCGGCAAACAATATCTGTTGCATCAGCAATATTTCAAATGATGACAGAGAGAAACTTGAGGGTAACAGATCTCGACTTTTATCGTTTTTATTCCGACAAGCATAGAGTTACTGGCGCGAAATTCCTCGCAGCCTTTTCTGATGACGTCAAAGCACCGACACGATGCACAGGTTGCACTATTCCAGAAGCAATTTATTTATTTTAAACTCGTATGCCTGATTCTGAACGTGCATTGAGACAACGGATCAAGGAAAAGCAAACTCATCTACAACTATGATACTCCTTTATGCTCAGATCTGTCAGATCGCTAATGGTTGACAAATGTAAGTTGAGCTGTGACATGGGCGTGACGTCACACCCACCCGGAAGTGCAACTGCTGGTGGAGGGATACTCACTGTACGTTGAAGTCTGAGTCTGTGCACATCATCTCTAATGCTCTCAATCCGTGCGTGCATGTTATTCACGTGGTAGATTAACCACAGGGCTGTGCAGCGTTTAATCCAGGTCTCGAGTTGCACGTGCTTGAGCATTCCCAACCTCTCAATGTTAATGAATGCGTCTGAGCTGCTAGCGCCATACTACTACTACTCCTACCACTACTACTACTACTACCACTACTACTACTACTACCACCGCTATACTGCTACTACTACAACTACTCCTACTATTACTACTACTACTAACGCCATACTACTACTACTTCCACTACTAGTACTTCTACTACCGCCTTACTACTACCGCTGCTACTAACGCCATGCTACTACTACAACTACTACTACTACTACTACTTTTTATTCAAGTTTTGAATACTCGTTTGAAATGTTTTTATTTGACATCAATGAATTGTACACCGAATGTCAGGCTGGGTTTCGTAAAGGTTAGTTCACTGTAGATAATATGTTCACTTTACAGAGTTTGATACAGAAATATGTAAGCAAATCAAAAGAAAGGTTTTGTTGTTTGTTTGTCGATTTTCACAAAGCGTTTGATTCTGTCAACAGGAATTTATTATGGTATGTTATGTATACTAATAACATTTACGGACGTATGATAAATATTATTAGGAATATGTATGCGCAAACTACAGCGTGTGTTAAACTTTCCAATGTCTCAATCTCAGAATACTTCAATTATTTTAGCGGTATACGTCAAGGCTGTACTTTGAGTCCTCTGTTGTTTTATCTTTTTATTAATCAGTTACAGGATGAAATGGTGCTTCAAGGAGACAGGGGTATTTTCGTGGCCTCTAATGTATTGGAGTTGTACATGTTGTTGTACGCAGATGATTTGTGCATTTTTGGCGATAGTGCTATTAGTCCGCAGAGGAAAATTGATATCCTTGATCGATTTTGTGTTAAATGGGGTCTTGAGGTTAATTTTTATAAACAGAAATTTTGGTCTTTCGAAACGGTGTTAAACTTAAAAAACAGGAAAGGTGGTATGTGAACAACATCAAGCTAAATGTATTATAATTATCCAGGCATTTTGTTTTTCAATCGGTTATCTTGGTCCAAAGCTGTGTTAATAGGCAAATAAGGCAAACAACGCCATGTGTGCTGTTAAGATTCTAGTATCAAGGTTAAAGAATGTGTCGCCATTGATATTATTCAAAATATGTGATATTCAAATCAAACCTATTATTTTGTATGCATCGGAAATATGGAGCTACCAGAAGTGGGCTATTGTTGAACAGTTTCATTCTAGGTTTTGTAAATATGTACTCAGTGTAAATATTACGTGTTCTAATGTTGCTGCTCTGACTGTATATGGAAGACATTTCATGTTTGTTGAAACTGTATCTCGAGTAATTAAGGCTAGAAATATGTTAGAAATATGTTATATACCTATGGCTTTGATTTTGTTTGGAAATTACAAGGGGTTGGTAACAAAGATGTATTTATGTCAATATTTCAAACCAGTTTAATTTCATTCTCAAATTATGTCTTCCGAGATCTCAAACAGTTCTTCCTTGGATTGCCTCTGGTGTCGTGTTTGTTTTATATGCAGCCCTAGCGTAATTGAAGACGGATTTAACTTTATTTTCAAATGTCAACTTATGTAGATCTACGTCAGAAATATCTTAAATTTTGTCCTGATTATGTTGATAGAACCTGTTTTTGTAAGATTGCTACAAAGTACTAACGTATCGAACTTAACAAGTTTAGCTTCCTTTATTCATGATGCAATCGCCCTAAGATAATCATTTCTGTGAACTGAACTGGATAAATTCATGTCAGCATATTTGTAATTTTATCACTCCACTCACCAGCTTTGTTTGTATGGACATAATTTTGTACGTGGGCCCATGGCCTTTATACTGAAATAAATGAACTTTGAACTAAAAGAACAAAAACAAGCTGAACAAGAAGAAGAAGGAGGAGGAGGAGGCGATCAAGAACAACAATCAAAACAGCAAAACGAACAAGAACAATAAGAAGGAGAACAACAACCACCAAAGGAACAACAAAACAAAACGAACAAGAACCAGAACCAGAACCACCACAACCAAAAGAACAAGAACCAAAACAAACAAGAAAAAGAAGACGAAAAATGAGAACAACACCAACCAAAGGAACAAAAAACAAGAAAGAAGAACCAGAACAACAAGACTAACAAGAACAATAAGAACGAGAAGAAGAAGAAGAGAAACAAAAAGAACAAGCACCACAAAAGCTAACAAGAACAACAACAACAAATACCAGTACACTACCTTTTTATTGGCCGTTCCGACATTCCTTGGTCTGGCAACCTTGCTGGCTGGCTCGTCAAGTGCTACTTCTTCGGGCACGACATCCCCATGGTCCATCACCTTCAACCCTAAACAACAGTAATCGAGGCAATGAGTCAAAGTGAAGGCACTACGGTTTTCAGCATTCGTTCAACTATATCATCAAAAAGGGTCCCTTAATTTTTATTCTCAGTGAAGCCTCTATGTAATGGTTGCCTGTTCAGTAACCTTTAGGTGACTGCTATGAGTTCAGATACCTTCTAAATAAGTAAGCCAAGTATCCTTGATAATAATAATAATAATAATAATAATAATAATTATTATTATTATTATTATTATTATTATTAAACACTTGTATCGCGCATATGTCTATACTAACCTGTATGCTCCTAGTGTACATTTAACACCTAAGGAATATGTCCATATCAAGTTGTATGCTCCTAGTAAACATGTAACACTTATGAATCAAACGCACTTTTGAACAGATGCGTTTTGATTCGAGCTTTTAAAAATGTTCGAAGAAGTAGCACATTTAATGTCATAAGGAATGTCATTCCACATCATTGGGGCAGCGTAAGAGAAGGATCTCTTACCAAATCTTGTCTTGACTCGTGGGCAGTTCAGCTGAAATTTCCCAACAGAGCGAAGAGCTCTGGTAGGTGAGTACATTGATATCAGGTCACATAGATATGCCGGTACTTCTCCTGCAATGCATCTGTAGACAAGGCACAATATCTTGTAATTGATACGCTTTTCAATTGGCAGCCAGTGAAGATCGTAGAGAATTGGCGTTATGTTTTCACAGATACGAGTCTTTGTTACAACCCTTGCCGCAGAGTTGTGCAGTCTTTGCAGACCTTGGATTTCTCCTGTCGTGGCGCCAGCTAATAGACTATCTTAGAAGTTATCAATGATACGGCAAGCACTTCTGGCGACTTTCTAGTGAGAAGTTTTCTGATGTTACTGATGTTCCTTAGAATCAAGAAGCAGGACTTAGCCACATTATTGATATGCAGATCCATGTTCAACTCTGCATCATCGATCACACCACGATTCTTCACCTTTGATGACACCTGAACTGTACTAGCACCGAGATCAATGCTCAACACGTTCGCTTCAGACCGTCGCGAAGCGGAACCAAGAAAAAGACACTCGGTTTTGGCGTCCTTCAGTTTCAATCTACTATTGATTGTACCATGACATTTAAGTTTGCTCGTTTCTGATTGGTCAAAAATCATGGTCGAATCTACGTTAGACCCATGGTTTACGCGTAAAAATACAATGTAGCCGCTCGTGACCCGTGGAACGTCATATTGATAAACAAAGCAAAGATTTTTAAAAACAAAATGGCGTCGAAAACAAAACATTTTGGATTTTATGGCAATTAACTGACAGTGGCTCCGGGAAAACTAAACGGATAACTTACAGATGTCCGCGCTCTACTTACCTTTTCAGTAACGGATCTCAGATTTATTAATACAAACTATGCACTACAAAATATTCACCATTTTGATGATGAGGCGACAACTGCACGACAGTCAACACGGTTTAAAATAGCTTGCATTCACTGCAGTACCAGTGTGACAACGCTCTGAGCAGCGATCAAGCTTATACCCGGTGTCACAAGTTAGTTTGCCCTTGGACCATCTGCTCTTGAGTCATCTCATCATAGGATGAAACGACTCTTGAGTCAAATGGTCCTAATAATTAGGGGGAGACATTTCATCCCCCTACACCGGCAGATGCAGACGGATTTATTTTCTACTTTCAAATAGCCCGCCTCATTCCGAACCTTTCTCTTAAGATTTACAGAAGAACGTTCCTTCGATCTCAGAATGCTTTCCAAACATGAACCGAAAGCATTTATTTGCAAGTATAACGTTTCCGAAGGTTTACGAATACATGCATTTTCAAGATTCTGGCGGAAAGTTGGAAATGCATTTTTTCATTTTATCGCATGGGGGTTCCGAAATAAATTCAAAGCATTGCACTGTTTAAAGATAACCAGAAAAAGTTAAAATAAAAAGTCTTCTGCAGCTGCCACAGATGTTTAAAATAGCTTGCATTCACTGTAGTTCCAATGTGACAACGCTCTGAGCAGCGATCAAGCTTACACTCGGTGTCACAAGCCTGGCAATTAGCAGAGTCGGTTTGCATTTCTACCGGCAAATCCTTCACAGATCCTCTCCTTCTTATTAGATGTATCTGAAAATAGGTAATTTTATAAATCTAATCACTAACGTGCTTCTGGTTGAACGCCCTGGGGATACATGTCAGCGTAGTGTTCTCGCTCAAGCAAAGGCGGTTAATAAGCTTATTATTGATGTCTTGTGGGGCTACTGGATTGAAAGAAACGCAGTTATCCTCTCTTATGTGTGTGTGAATAAATGTTGCAAATTATAGCACGGTTTCCGCCGGCCAGAATGTCTTGCCTCCCTATACCTGTAGGCTCACGGTAATGAATACGTTTTATATTCATAGTTTAGCTTACTTTCAAAGTTAAAGCCGTAATAATTCGTTCATAATTATATAAAATATCTTCGAGCAGTGATCCTGTTTCTAATTTATAACAAAAAAGTGAGATTAAAATGGCAGTAAAATAACTTATTTATTGTTAGTTACTGTAAAGTGGAAAATACGTAAGATTTTAAAAGTATAAATCATATTTTTAAAAGTATTCATTTTAAGACATTTTGTTTATATTCCCATTTCTGTGTTTAGTCTATTAACTGGATCATGGTAAAACTCTTATTAGAAAACATTCTTTTGTGAGTTAATTTTAGTAATTCAATAAATTTAATACATGACAGAAGTCGCAATTTTATTCTATTGACAGAATCGTGGAACCAAATATAATTAGAAAATACTCTTTTGTGAATTCATTTTTACCATTATTTTGTGAGTCACACAAATAAAGCGACCGGGACATTGGTTTGGGGCACTCAAATTACTCTGTATAAAGAATTAGGCAAAGTTTTCAATTAAGTATAGATGAGGATAGCTTTGCACTGGGATGCTGACTGATCTAATGTGATTAGCAAGGCTTGGAGGAGGGGTAATTTTCCTCTCCACTGATCAGAAAACACGGAAGTGTTTTGACCATCTCCTCGAGAGAAACAACAGCTTCTGTCTTGGAAATAATGGAACAAAATTAGCTCCTCAAGTGAGGATTTCTCTGGGCGAGAGTTTGTGTTATGTCTGTTCTAGCAGATTTTTATCGCGATACTGCAAGATGACGCATGAAGTTTACTTTCCTGATATTTTTTGTACTAAGTAATGGTCACTCGATTTCACGTCACGTAAGTATCAAATAAGTAAAGGTTATGTGATGTCTTAAGAAGTAAGTAATGGCTTGCCAAGGCACAGTAAGTCAGGAAGAATGTAACGGTCATGTCATGGTAAGGAGTAAAGGCCATTCCATGTCACAGTAGGTAAGAACGGAAGGAAAGGTCATGTCATGTTATGACATGGAAAGTAAAAAATGTCATGTCACAGTTAAGTAATAACGTAGCCTAGAGGTCATACCGTGATAAAGAAGTAATGACCATGCCATTTTACAGTAAGTAAGAACGGAAGTAAAGGTCATGTCATGTCATGTAACAGTACGTAAGGACGGAAGTAGCCTAGAGCCATATCATAATACGGAAGTAAAGGTTATATCATGTTTTGCCATGGCAAGTGAGGAATGTTATGTTTTGTCATATAATATCATAGTAAAGAAGTGTGGATAGGAAGTAAAGTTCATGCCATGTCATACCATATAAATTCACAATAAGCAAGGAATAAAGGTCATGCTTTAAGAAAGTAAGGAAGTAAAGGTCATGTCGTGAGAAAGTAACGGTCATGTCGTGAGAAAGTAAAGGTCATGTCGTAAGAAAATAAGGAAGTAAAGATCATATCGTTAGAAAGTAAAGGTCATGTCGGAAGAAAGTAAGAAAGTAAAGATCATGTCGTAAGAAAATAAAGAAGTAAAGAGCATGTCGTAAGAAAGTAAAGATCATGTCGTAAGAAAGTAAGGAAGTAAAGATCATGTGGTAAGGAAGTAAAGGTTATGTCGTAAAAAGGTAAGGAAGTAAAGGTCATGTCATAAGAAAGTAAAGAAGTAAAGACAAGTCGTAGGAAAGTAAGTAAGTGAAGATTATGTCGTAAGAAAGTAAGGAAGTAAAGGTCATGTCGTACGTAAGGAAGTCATTCCATGACAAGTAAGTACGACAGTAACTAAAGGTCACGTCACGGCAAGTAAGGAATGGCATGTCATGTAATGTCATGTATTTCCATGTCACAATAAGCAAGGAAGGGAGTAAAGGTCATGTCAAGGAAAGAAAGGAAGGAAGAAAAGGCCATGTCATGTCATGACAAGTAAGTATGGCAGAAAGTAAAGGTCATGTCATGGCAAGTAAGGAATGTCATGTCATACCATGTCACAGTCAGTAAGGAAGGAGGTTAAGGTCAAGTCATGTCATGACAAGTACGTATGAACGTTAGTAAAGGTCAGGCCATAGCAAGTTAGTCGTAGACAAGCTGGTACCCTGTGCCGGAACTACTTCAGTGACTGAAGTAGTAGAACAGCACAAAACGTATAGCTACAGAGTATAAGGCACTTTACGTTTATACAAGTCTACTATGACACACGAATATATACGTCAAAACAGCTCCACCTCTTTTCAAAAATATGTGTTGAATTCTATTTTGGTACAAGTTTCCGGAAGAAGGGCGGATGCTTTCAGAATGAAATGCTTCATCTCATTCTATAGATGGAGCATATGTCGTTGGATTTTAATGGACAAATGTACAATAGACCACAAGACATATCGCACCTGCCGCCAGCACTGACTTCAAATCATTATTGTTAGACTTTGGATCAAGTGTTGAGGACAATACAGACTTCATGCTACTGTACATTCATTCAAAAAAGTGATGACTTTCATGATATGTTGAATCAGCTTGACATATGTGCCGATTGCTGGACTGATTTAGAACCATACTTTCGATATTGTTGGAATTCAATGGTTTTAATGACAACCTGCTTCAGTAGCCTGCAAGCCACTTGCGGATCTGCTATTCCGTGCTTGCGAACTAGACTTTTGTCAAGACCCTAAGGCTGTATAAAGTTTCTCAAATTTATATATATAATATCGGAGTCAAATAATTATTCCTGGGACTATATTGCCTTTCCTAGCTCTGCCTTAGGCAGGGCTAATCAGAGATGGCTATGCATGTATGGTAGAGTGAAATGTTCAGTTTTCTATGCCTTGACCCGGGGTCTTGACAAAAGTCTACTTGCGAACGTATGTTGACAGAGCTCTCCACGGTGGTGGATTTCAGACACATAGACAGATGTTCAAGCCAGTTGATCTTGTGCAGTACATGCAGGTCACATTGAGACACTGGCAATCTCAGTGGTGTCACCTTGGACAGGCGACTTTGCTCGTAAATTGTCTCATTAAACTCAGCTGTAATTAGGTACCTGGTTGGAAAGTGATGGAAATTGTGGCTGTTAACCTTCCAACGCCTTACAGGCAGCTTGGAATGCATGCTCCCGGGTGGGGGGGGGGGGGCGGGGGGGGTCAATTTTTAAAATGTTTATTTTTT
>JAUELE010268462.1:0-10071 GCA_031471655.1 Diodora aspera | reverse complement strand
TCAGTCACTCATCTTATGTTGTCATGATCATAGTTGATCACAAGGTCTACTCATCAGTCACTCATCGTATGTTGTCAAGATCACAGTTGATCACAAGGTTTTCTCATCAGTCACCCATCTTATGCTGTCATGATTACAAGGTCTACTCATCAGTCACTCATCTTATGTTGACATGGTCACAGTTGCTCAAAACGTCTCCTCATCAGTCACTCATCTTATGTTGTCATGATGATAGATAATCACAAGGTCTACTCATCAGTCTCTCATCTTATGTTGTCATGATCACAGTTGCTCACACGGTCTACTCATCAGTCGCTCATCTTATGTTGTCATGCTCATAGTCGATCACAAGGTCTACTCATCAGTCACTGATGTTATGTTGTAATGATCATAGTTGATCACAAGGTCTACTCATCAGTCACTAATCTTATGTTGTCATGATGACAGTTGATCACAAGGTCTACTCATCAGTCACTCATCTTATGTTGTCATGATCATAGTTGATCACAAGGTCTACTCATTCGTCAGTTTGATCATAGGAGCAGGGTAGCACAGTGGCTAAAGTGTCAGCCCATGACTTATCTGACCTGTAAGTTGTGGTTCCGATTCCCTCTGGGGTATCTCTCTCTCAGCCTGGGGATTGAACCTCTGACACCAACATAGTGTAGCTGACACTGGTGATATGGCTGAAAGATTGCCAAAAGCCGCATGAAATGTACCAGTTTTGAATCCTTTTAGATCCCTTTCTGTGTAGCATCCCCACCACCCCAAATGTAGTGGAACCTCCCTAAAGTTCTCAACAGGCATTGCTGCCCTGAACTGGTAGTTCAGACAACAATTTGTTTTTGTGTATTAAAAATATCAGCAACAACACTCAGTTCAATTTAATCCGATTTTGGTTCACTTTTAGAACTCTATTGAAAGTGATTTGTTCTTTTTGGCAGGCTTACGGGGTGTATACCGTGCTAAGCAAGTACCTCCAGGCACAGGTATGTGTTTCAGACTTCGCAAATAATGTCTGACCGACGCACAAGTCTGGTAAAATTGCCTTCCGGCCGACAAAATGTCTCAGTATACAGGCTCAAATGTTCGGTGCTGTTGGTCATGAAACAATCATGACATACTTGTTGATATTTATACAACTTTAATTATTCACAGAAATGTTGACAAAATAATTTTAAAAGGCACATTCTAATGAGAGAGACCGACTAAATTGTAACGTTCCTCCCTAAAGATTGAACTGAAACATGTAGGAAGAACTTGACCTTGTGTTATTTTTACTTGTTTATAAATAATTTTATGTGCACTTGGACAACATGTTATATATATATATATCAAGTTTAGTGCTGTATCAATGTTCGGTCGTGGGAATTGCCTTCTGACCAGACACACATTTTTACCGTGCCGGACGGAATGTTCTGTGAATGACAAAAACATGTGCTGCCCAACCCTGAGGGTGTGGATTGAAATCCCGGACCTGACCACAACAGTAGCAGAATAACTATTTTTCATGGAAATATCATCTTCAATCAAACAAATTATGCTATATCTATTGTTCTTATCTTTCTGTGTCAAATAACATTCAATTCCATCGTTGTTCTTGTACAACCCATGCTCAAAATGTAAACAGTAATATTATTTAACTCATCAGCATCACCGAAAAGAAGATTCTGGTTCAAAGGTTGTTAATAAACTTAACTGTATTATTATTCTCCCCTTACAGAGTTATGTGATGCCAACATGCTGTATACTGATTGTGGCAAACGTCATCAATGCTGGACTTTTAGCTCTCTGTCTGTTTTACTTGAAACTTGAGATTATGTGAGTATAGCCGTTTCTTTATATACTACACAGCCTGATTTGCCTATTGTTTTAAGGATCTAAGAGTCATTATCTCAGATAACCATCGCATAGAGAGCAGAATTGTGGAAGTTAAAAGCTTCAGTATCTCTATACTTGTTGTAAAATGCAACAAATGTTAGGTTCAGTTCTCTTCTGGTAATGTTCAGCCCGGAGAGACAGGAGCTCCGACACCGACGTCAGGCCGTGGTGATGTGGCTGAGAGATTGCCGAAAACCACATAACACCCCAAATCACTCACTCACTCTTCTAGCAGTTTTCCGTTTTCACTTTGTACTCCGTAAAGTGTTCTATATATTACGTGTTCAAGAATATTACCCTGTGACATTTTCTCATCTTTTCCTGTTCCAGAGGTGTGGGATTGTCAATGGGGATTACCTTCTGGTCCGTTGTCTTGATGCACGTTGTCTATATTAAATTCACTGGCTTACACAAGGAAACATGGTCAGGTAAATACATGGAATGAAATACTTTCTGTGTTTTTCTGCACTTTTCAAATAGAATCCATATTTTTTTTATTTAAGTGTTTGAAAGAAGGATATCGCATTAAATTAAAATGGGCCAAACTGAAAAACAACAAAACATCATTTATCCACTACCCAGACTTTCAATGTCTTTATCGTTCCCTTAGTTTAAGTTAGTTTTGATCTTGGTGCGAGGTTTTAAATATAAAATGTAGCATTGTTCAAACCACCAATAACTGCTTCCAGCAGGAAAACAATATAATTATCGCCATTCTACCATTATTAATGACGAGACTCTCACACTATCCGACTACATCACCATCAAGTGTAACATCAAGTGTCAAGAGGATAAGACATATCAAACACCTATTAACACAGGATGCATGTGAGACACTTATCATGGGAACTGTTATCTCTCACCTCGATTGGCCAACGCCATATACATCGGGCTACCATGAACTCAAGTAAGGAAACTACAGAGAGTTCAGAACTACGCGGCAAAGTTGGCACTACAGGCCGACAGATACTCTAGTGCCACTGCTGCGCTGAAATCACTCCACTGGTTTCCAGTCAAACTGTCAAACAAAGTCCTCACCCTCGTCTGGAAATGTCTTCACGGTGTGTCCCCACAATATCTACGAGACACTCTACCCATCGAACAACCGTGTGGAGACAACATGAGATCCAGCAGCCAAACCCTCAAGCTCAGAGTCCCCTTCGTGCGACGAAAGACATTTGCCCACCGAGCATTTAATGTCACAGGAAGTAACTGGTGGAACGCACTTCCGGACGGGATCAAACAGTCGAGTCGTTCAAGCAAGCCCTCCAGACCCATCTCTGTACACAATACTAACGTTTCTTATTCTCAGAAATATCCACCAGTCTTTGCACTGCAGTTTCTCTGTTTTGTAATTCTTGAAATTATCTCTGTTCTTTTACAATTTTATACAGCGCCATTGAAGATGTTTTATCAAAATTAGCGCTTTATTAAGTAAATAGTTTATAGTTTATTTATAATTACAACTCACTTATTGACTGGCATTCTTTTACAACACGTAAATGGCGTTCAGTATAAGTAAAATCTGAACAGATAAAACATCCAGATATGTAAAACATTTTCAGTTGTCTCGGTTTGTTTCTTCATTATTTATCATTATTTTGATACGGACAAGTTAAATGGGTTAAGTAAAAAATCTGGATATTCCAGATTCAACACAATAACAGATTCAACACAATATCCAGCTCACAGTGTTTTCACTACATTTGTTTGTATCGTAATTGTTCGTAAAGACACAAGTGCTTCCCAAATGTGTCCGTGTGCAAATTTATGGGGAAAACCCTTCGAACACAAGCCCGGTAATTTCATGTCGTGTATATCTTCGTTTGTTATTCTGACTGCTTTGCGGGATTCGGATAAATAAAATATCGGATAAGTAAAAAGAAATCCATGGCCCCTTGAAATTTTAATTATCAAGATTTCACTGTATGTCAGTTTCTATCTAGAAGCAAATGACTCGGGCAATATACTACGCAAAATATTTAAGTGATTATGAAGTCTGAATGCTCATACCATGACCAGAAGATATTGGAAATATAAGTCTTGTCTGAATATGTGTTAATGCAAAGTACAACATAATACTTTTGTCTACCGATCACTGTTTGAACTAGTTCAACAACATTAAACGTTTTCGGAGACCCCTTGGCTCCATCAATGAAGCCAAAGGGTCTACGAAGACGTTAAACGTTGTTGAACTAGATTTTCCTTCAGTTTGCATTTTGCACATCACATAACTGTTAGGATGGACACATAAACCATCATTCTGTTTATGCTTGTCTTCTAGGTTGGTCTGTTGAGTGCCTGTATGACTGGGGATCCTACTTCAAGCTGGCTATACCCGGTGTTTTCATGATTTGTTTGGAGTGGTGGTGCTACGAAATCATGAACATACTGGCAGGTGATGTCATATAATTATCTTCCAGAGCTACAGATAAGCTTTTGTAACAATTGGGTATTTACCCCTCAACTTTTCAGATTGTTGGGTATTCATACTTTCAATTGGGTAGTAACTCTGATCAGTGCATAAGAACCCCTGCTATGAAAATGGTTTTCTCAACATTTTCAAAATTCGATTGTGTATTTACACAAATATGCAGCTTATCTGCAGCTCTGCCCGTTTCTATTGTTATTCTAAAAAGTAAAAACCTGAACAGAGATACTTTATTTATTTATATATTTTGAATTTAGTTTGTGCACCACAAGATTGAAATTGATTTTTGATGCATGATAATGTGATTGTTGAAATATAGGAAATATGTTAATTGGAATCCTAATGCACCAGGAATTGTAATAAATGCGGTAAATTGTAATAACTGCAATGGATTGCAAAATGTGGTAAAATGTAATGCTGCCGTAAATTGTAATAAAATCCATGTAATTGTAATACAAAACTATTGTAAATTGTAATACTCGCCAACATGAATTATAATGATGGTAAATATTTCAACATTAGGTTTCAATGACAGTTGAGGTCATTGCTTGCCAACCCAGTTTGTGTGTGTGAGGGTGTGTGGGTGTCTATGTGGGTGTGTGTGTGTGTGTGTGTGCTTATGGATGCATGTATAAGTGCGCGTGTGAACACACCACAGTTATTACCATGTGTTTGCGTTTCTTACATTTCAAGGCTACCGGGGAGTGATTTAGTGTCACTTTAAGGTAACTTAATACTTATAATACAAGGCAACACAAATTGGGATCTTTTGTTTTCACTTTTCTTTCTCTCAATCGCTTTTATGAACTAGATGTTTTCCCTCGGCATATACCTTGTACTTCAGGTTGTATAATGATTGAGATACTGCCCTATAATTAAAACTATAATCTCAGTTTACTGATAACTCTGGCTTGCTTGGATTGTTTCCAGGGTTGTTGGGTAGGGTACCTCTGGCAGCTGATGCCATCATGCTCCAGTTTGTGGTGTTTCTGTATCAAGTAAGTGTGCTGACTTGTCTTCCATAATGTTAAGGGCAGTGGTTAGATTCGGGGCACGGGATGGTGCAGTGGTTAGCACGTCTGTCCAGCAACCCGTTGTGATTCGAATCCCGCCCAGACACCTCTCGTTCAGCCTGGAGAGACATCAACGTGATGTTGGTGAGACCATGGTGATGTTGCTGAAAGATTGCCGAAAACGACGTAAAGCCCTAAATCACTCACTCACTCGATCAGATTCAGATCCTGCTAGAAGGGCTCGGCATCATCTCTGCATTGCCCAACTTTGTATCTGTCAACACGCGCGGTTTTCAATTTAAACTCGTGGTCTCGTGTTTTCTTGAACAATTCTTACTTTTTTTACTTGCATGAAATTCCGAAAGTTTTACTTACTGTCTTTTTATTCGATGTGCACTTTGCACATCACGTTGTGTTATGGCTGAAATATTGCAACATAAAACATCATTTTAACTCAACTCTACTACATTGCTCAAGTAATGCTCATTGGCCCGACATAACAACTTCAAAAACTAAACTGCAGTACAGTCACAGTAGTAGACTCAGATATCCAGCTTTCTTCAACTGCTAAAAATCTTGGTGTGTATATGGTTCCTGATCTATCAATGGTAACACAAGTTGACAATCTCTGCACAATCTGCTGTTTCCATCTCCGTAGAATTGGTAACATCCGGCATTTGGTAACTGCAGACACTGCACATACTCTGGTCAGGAACCTTGTCTTATCCAGGCTTGACTACTGCAATAGCCTCCTCTTTGGTCTCAACAATGGACATCTTCAGAGACTACAAAAACTACAGAAATCATATAACACCTGTTCTCAAGTCTTTGCACTAGCTGCCCATCAAAACGTATAAGTGCCTGCATAAACAAGCTCCATCCTATCTCTCAGAACTCCTTACTGACTATACCCCTTCAAGAAGGCTTCGATCTGAACACAAATGTCTCTTGTAAGTACCCAAAAGAAAAATATAATCATTTGGTTTCAAAACATTTGACTGTGCAGCAGCCACTCTTTGGAACTCCCTTCCCTTGAACATTTTAATAGGCACCATCTCTAGCAGTTTTCAAGAACTCTTTAAAAACCCTCCTCTTCACAGCTGGCTATGAATAGAATGTTCTCCAGTACTTCTGTATAGTTTTTATGTAAATAGTCTGTTTTCTGTTTACATGTTGCGCTTTGAGCATGCACTAGTGGGTGGAATGGCGCCATACAAGTACTCATTATTATTATTATTATAATTATAAGGTGAGATGTTTATAAACTGTATGTCTGTCTGTTCAGATTGACGTGAAGAGTAGAAACAGTACAGTGAGTTTCTGAATTGTAAGTGCAAACGTGGTAAATGCAGAATGTATTCATGTGTGAGGGAGCTTTTGTGCATAGGTGTGTGTGCGTGCGTGGATGTGTGATTCTCACTAGCTCTCCTAGAAAACGCTGTCTACTGTTACTTCACGCGAGTGAGTTTAAGTTCGACGATATTTCCAAACCTTTTGGATTGTAACTGCATGATTAAGATGAATTTTCCAGAAATCGTCTTGTCCGTTTCAGTGACACGATCAATTGGTTTTCAGAAGTATGTCACTGTGTCAAGCTTGTTCAAATTATCGTCCTTATCTGTAATCATACGTACATATACTTCGTAGGCTGTTAAGTAGAATATATTGACCTCAAGAGAAATGAAGTTTGTTATTCACTATGTTATTACAGGGCTGCTTGGTGTTTGCAGCGGTTTGTATTTTCATTGTTACATACTGTGGCTTGATGCTAACAATGTATATGAATATCATGCTGACAATACATGCAACGTTGATGTTGGGAGTCTGAACGTACGCCATTGCTTTTGAAGCCTCGAACATTAAGGAAATATTATTAATTAATGAATCCATCACTCACAGATCTGAGCATCCTTGAAATGCAGGACATTTATGACTCCGCCAACGATCCATAATATGCCCTGGAATCACTCCTATTCACGACGATCGTCTTGAGACAGGCGTCTTGACCAATCAGTGAAGCTTCTCACAGCAAAAGTTTGTGTCTAATCATGTGGTGCGAAGCAAAGACGTTATGTGTTTAAATTTATCAAGAATTTCGTCTCGTGCAGTGAATGCGACATTTCATTGGTTGTATATATTTAGCAGATCTGGACTTTCCATACACACAAAACGACTATGGTGAATGGGAGTACATCTAAGGCGCATGACGGACCGTTAGCGGAGTCATATATGCCCTGGATTTCGAGGATGAGATCTGAGATGGTAAGATTTGTTATGGCACAGAAATAATATTTTATCTGTAATCACGACATGATATGGAACAGAGAGAGAGAGAGAGAGAGAGAGAGAGAGAGATAGAGTGAGAGAGAAAGAAAGAGAAAGAGAGAGAGAGAAAGAGAGAGAGAAAGAGACAGATTAACTCAATACATGGAAATGACACACGTCTTTCCTTTATCATATGCTACGACTAAACCTGAGGTTTCTGAAGACCATTTATCATATTTTACGACTAAACATGATGTTTCGGAAGACTAGTTTGAAACTGATAAGACTGCACTCCATGCAGGTTTAGATGTTAACGATCGTATATCTCTCTTTATAATATATATACTCAACCCAACTATTGCATGGTCACTCATTGGAATAGGTGTATACTAGTAATATGGCACTTTTCAAGCTATGGTTTTCGCAGCAGTTAAGTGAAATATCCAGAATGAGTGCTTATACACTATGCTTGATTATTGATGTTTCATGTAGCGACCTACTGAAATCACAATCGATACTTTAAACTGACCAGAAATGTCAAAAAGGACCGAAACGTACCATGAGTATAAAAATCAACGAAACCATCTTACCATGCAGCTGCACGTTCCCTCTGTTCATTTCACAAATATCGTTTATCAGTAAAACTCAGTTACTTATTAATCCATCACTATGACTTTCCGCAATTATATGTAGGTAATTACACCGGCGCGTCAATAGTTGGACTGAGTATAGTTGGCACATGAAACCTGACTGGAAGAACAAATGTCTGATACAAAATAACTACTTAGATTATTAGACTATAAGAACTAAAATAAATGTCTGATACAAAAGAATAAGTTCTGCACACGAAATTGCGATGTATGGTGAGCAGCCTCAATTTTGATTTGTTTAGAGTCGGATTAAGAGATTGTGCTAATTGTTCGTGTGGTGCTGAATGTGAAAATGCAATACATTTCTTTATGGTATGTCCGTTGTATGTAGCTCAAAGAGAACTATTGTTTACAAATCTGTCATTAATTACAAAGGAACGTGTTCAGAGCAACCTGACTCTAATATTACAGGGTAATTGTTCGTTACACTTAGAAAAAAAATAAACAGATATTTGGTCATGTACATGTATATATTAAAACAACCAAGCGTTTCAAATGCTGATAATGTACTGGTTTAAAAAAATGTACTGTCAGACCATTAATGATGTGTATATATCTTGTATCTGTCGTATATGTTGTTTCTTGTTACTACAATTATATTTCTTTAAATTATACACTGTAAATACAATCGTAGAGGGTAATCCAAGTTGGTATAACTTGTTCTCAATCCGTTTTACTTTTGGGAATAAAATTTGTTTGAATGAATGACGCATGTTGCTCGTACGGCTCCTAAGTTCCGCATGCTTGTGAAAGGGCGAAATGGGGCGGCTTGAGCGGAGCTAAACCTGCACCAACTAGAACCGCACCTACAGGAGCAGTTTTTGTGGTATTACATGTATATATGTATTCAAGTGATTAGGTATTCACGTTTCCCGCGTCGGCCACCGCGGCGTTTCCCGCATCGGCCACCGCGGCGTTTCCCGCATCGTGACCTGTTCGCTGCAAAACCCACGCGGGAAATACAACCTGCAAACGGTATTTTGGATCATTTCTTGATTCAGTATGGAAGATTCGGAGTTTGAGGAAGATATTGTTTTACTCTATGTCGTTAGAATTTTTATGCGACTCGGATTTTTTCAACTTCCAAAATGATTGTTTTACTTATGTCCATCTTCTTCTCTGAGACGTTGCCAGGTCTAGCCGTGTCTAAACAATATCAAACGGTCCGAGACGTATTCAGGCTCAATACGTTTCGCTCCACACCACCAGTCAAATGCTTGGACGCAACGGGAAACGCATGAAAGTCAGTCCAGGGAATGACCGGCTGCGGGAACCGCTGCGGTTTTTTGCATTGCGATTCCCGCCGCGGTTTTGGTGGAGGCCAATCTAGTGGAGTTATTCTGCGCCCTTTCTGCATGTGTGCATGGCTGCTCGGAAAACCTTCCAAAATAACACTGTGAGGCTATGGATTCAAAACGAAAGAGTGAGTACATGTATTTATATTTAAATTGTTGATTAATATGTTGTGTTCATAAAGCGTTTAGAAATCATGCTGACTACTCAGAGCCGGATCCAGGATTTGCATTAAGTGTGTGTGTGGGGGGGGGGGCACAAAATACTTGATGAAAGATATCATTTTTTTATGGGTGTCCGGGGCATGCTTATCTGGAATATTTTGAAAAATTCACATCCAAAATGGTGCATTCTTAGCATATTTCGCGAATTTTCGTGGCATTTTAGGGGTTGGTTTGCTGCTAACATAGCAAAGAAAATTCAAAGGGCGAGCTAAAGGGGGGGGGGGGGGGAGACGTGTCGAGAGAAACATGCCGAGCCCTCTACAACGGTAGTTGAACCCACAAAGCTATTTGGCTAAATGTTGTGTCAGCACAAT
>JAUELE010268451.1:0-10071 GCA_031471655.1 Diodora aspera | reverse complement strand
GAGGGTGCCCATACGCCTATGATTACAGTACACCCATTCGACACAGATTACCCTGCCAGGGTGAAGGTTAAGAACTTCACCCTGAATGAGAGGTTTTTGAAAAAGGTATAAGGGACTACTATTTAAACGTGGCTGACGGAAACAGGTACTGCTTATTATAGATTTCACTACGTGATGTCTCTCATGACTCCCGCTGTCGGATGTAGACTCAAATAAACTCGTAGCGACATGGAAATAAGTGAGTAACATTAATATATACACATTCTCTGCTCTCAGTTTAAAGGTACAATCTGCCCCATTAACAACTGGGTCAGTACAAAGTAACAGCACAAAGTATATTGTGCAATTATTGATTATTTAAATACATACATTCGCCAGTTTTATTAAAAATTATATCATGCTATTATTGTTTATTTAAAAACATAAATTCACCAGCTTGCCTTAGATATGGAACCAGCAGGACCCAGAGCAACGTCTATAGAGGAAGATGGCGCCTCACAGAAGGAACCAACCAAACCAGTACCATCTGAGAGGGAACGCTGGTCCTCACGATTTGACTACATGCTTACCATGGTGGGATATTGTGTGGGCTTTGGAAATTTGTGGCGGTTCCCCTATATCTGCAACAGGAATGGAGGAGGTATGAACGTCGTTTTCTGTATTCATATTAAATGTCAATGTTACCGCAACCACGACTGTTTCAAAAGCCAACGCTCTTTGATGCGGCTTAAAAATTGTGTTGACTCAGATGATATGACTCCACATTACCGACGCCAACGTCAAATATATTACCATTGTTTATATCCATCATGTATAATATGGTTAGTCAAATAGTTTCAATGCATTTAGAAATCATTCATTCGTATTCAGTATGTAATTTTGTTCCAGCTTATTAAACGCATGTTGATGCGAATTATATAATTTGAATCGCAATATATTTCGCAATGGCTTCCATATCATAACTCCCTTTTACTGTTTCGTCCATGTACATCTTACAACAGCATATCAAATGGATTGTCATCTTCCAGGTGCTTTTCTGATACCGTTTCTGTTCTTTCTCATCTTCATTGGCTTCCCGATGTTTTATCTGGAAACAAGTCTGAGTCAGTTCTCGGGAAAGAACGCCATCAAGGTGTGGAGTTTCTGTCCAATGTTTATAGGTACGTGAAGAAATCACCATCTACATGTATACACAGTTCCAAGATGATGGTCTACTGAAGCCATCAGTTGTATCCAGTCTTAAGTATGCTTCCATTTCATACAACTCCGGATTTTAATGATAGCTAATTTTTGAAACTATTGACCATATTCAAACCGAAAGTGAACTACCATATATCTCGATATATGCAGATTGCAAGGCCAGGTCAATCACTAACTGACCAATCAGTGCTGTAGATATGGATGTACATGTAGTCATAAATGTAATAAACTTAACGTTAGATTATCCATATTATTACGACTCATCCATCTGACTACATGTACAAATGTATGTCTTAAGGAGTTTGAATAGAAATTCCCATCAAACGTGTTCGGTAGTCTGAAGGAGAACATATCGTTGGTTGTATGTTTCAGGGACAGGCATAGGTGCCACTTTTCTCACTATGTTTTACATGGCCTTCTACAATATCATGTTAGCGTGGCCCATCTATTACATGATCAAGTCTTGCAGCAGCGTTCTACCGTGGACTACTTGTAACAACGAGTGGAACACCGAACTCTGTATTGAAGACATCACAAGTCTCACTATTAATGCAACCAACAGTACAATCGGTAACGACACAAGCCAAGAATACCAGCTTCCAAATATTGCTGAGTTATGGAAAAATAAAACGCTAAAACACACAGCAGTTGAAGAATTCTGGCAGTAAGTGCCTTCAATCTTTCTCTTTTGATCCAATGAAATTGGATACGCGGTCAAATTGAATGTTTCCTTTTCAAAAACCCATATTTGAAACGATAAAAATACGTTAAAATACTATGTACATATCATGACTCAGCCTCTCAACATACGACGGATTTGCTACGTTTGTATCTTGTGAAACAAACCGATCTCACCGTATCACCTCAGGTGTTTAATGAATGCCTTCCAAGCTTTCCTATATAGAAAATTGAAATTGTTCGCAAACATTCGAAAACGTCGCACTTGCTAACAAATACATTCGACTCATACTAGGAAAACATTCAGAAATCGACGAAAAACCTTCGATGTGGCTGGCTGTTTGAAAGCAGAAAATAAACCCGTCTACATTAGCCGGGGCAATGGGTATACGGCGTGAATGACACACATACACTTACAAAATGTTTGATTTACAGTTTCTGATATTTATTTCACATAGATTGCACCAGACCTATTTCGCGTTCGGGAACCCGTATCCAACTTAAATAGTTGTAAAACGCTTCCAGACCCCAGGCGAATTTCTTATTCTATTGTGAGGGTCTCTTTCGAAACTAAATTGTCCATGAAAATATTAAAACGTGTTATTTAGCCATCAGAACACCTATACCTTTCAGTATATTTGGGTAGCCCCGCAAAGAAATTTAAATGATAATTACTACTTTGAACGTCGTGTTCCCACACAAATCGTCCATTGATTCGGTGGGCACATTATGATCTCGATGCTCGAGTACCCACATCCCGCCTTATGAATATGCGTTGACACTTGTTATGTTTGACGTATTTCTAAAGGGTATTCACTCAAGACAAAAAGGACCCCGGCAGGGTAGATATAGATCACTACCCCTGAAATGCATTATCTCCGTGGCCTACCAAGTTCTCTACTACATGTATTTTGTTATTTGTTCCAGATACAACGTGTTAAATGTGTCCAGTGGACTTGAAGAGATTGGATCTGTTCAGTGGAGTATAGTTGGATGTCTTTTCGCAGCCAACCTCATAATTTTTCTGTGTACCATCAAAGGAGTGAAGACATCGGGCAAGGTGTTCTGTTATCTCGTTTCATCTGATACATACCTGTGGCGTGGGTCTTCTTTATAAAATAGGCCGCAGCTTACTCTCTACTCTTTGTGATAGTCAGTTACAAAAAAGGCAATCTGTAATGGTCTTTCCTGTAACTGACTAACATGGTTTGTCTTTTCTGTAACTGACGATCACGGTGTGTCTTTTGTGTAACTGACTATCATTGATTGTCTTTCGTGTAACTGACTTCCATGGTTTCTCTTTATTCTAACTACCATGGCTTGTATTTCCTATAACTGACGATCATAGATTGTCTTTCGTGTAACTGACTATCATTGATTGTCTTTCGTGTAACTGACTATCATTGATTGTCTTTCCTGTAACTGACGATCACGGTGTGTCTTTCCCATAACTGACTACCATTAATTGTCTTTCCTGTAACTCACAATCATGATTTGTCTTTCTTATAACTACCATTGGATGTCTTTCTAATAACTGACAATAGTAGTTTGTCTTTCGTGTAACTATGAACTGTCTTTCTTATAACTACCATGGATTTTCTTTCTTTTAACCACCATTTATTGTCCTTCCTATAACTGACGATCATTGTTTGTCTTTCTTATAACTAACATGAACTGTCTTTCGTATAACTACCATGGATTTTTCTTATTTTAACCACCATGGATTGTCTTTCCTATAACTTACCGTCATGGGTTGTCTTTCCTATAACTGACTGCCATGGATTTCATTCCCATTACTGACTATCATGGATTGTCTTTCCTATAACTGACTGTCATAAATAGTTTTTCCTGTAACTGACAAACATGCATTGTGTTTCCTATAGCTGACTATCAAGGACTGTCTGCTGATATTTGGATAGCTGTCGGATGGATGCACCAGAACGTGTGCTTGCAAAGCCACACCGTCCATTGTGGAAAATCGAAAATCGGCTCTACTTGCCGATGTTGACGTGTCTTTACGTTGGGGCTGACGTGGACACTCTACGTTCTGTAAAATTAATAAGTATTTCACATTGAAGCTTCAGCATTTAGAAAGATGAATTGATTCAATCCATTTAAAGCACAAAGCTAAAGTGATGTATAGTCAAAACAATATTCTGTTAGTAAATTCACTGACATTAAATGCATGGTATCGAGTGAAAACGATGCAAACAAAATGCACATAATGTGCAGGCTATAACGGTACCTAAAAGAATTGCCCTTCATCATGGCTACAATTCTTCTAATTATTTCTTTGGAGAAAGAAAATGATGCAAACTGTCTGGTATGAACTCATGCATTTCTATTGCATTGCGGAACAGCCCCATTCGTCTCTTTTTGCTGACGTTGGTTCGGCCAGCCGCGTGGTTGCCGATGTTTGCCTAGTTAAGCCTCGTTTTCGCGCCGATGACCCGGGGTCAATGAATACATTAATGCCTTTTGAGACTGGTCTATAACTGACTATCATGGAATTGTCTTTCCTATAACTGACTGTCACGCATTGTCTTTCCTATAACTCAATATTATGGATTGTCTTTCCTGTAACGGAATATCATGGATTGTCTTTCCTATAACTGACTATCATGGATTGTATTTCCTATAACTGACTATCATGGATTGTCTTTCCTGTTACTGACTATCGTGGATTGTCTTTCCCGTCACTGACTCCAGCGTACATGTACGGGGTTTAAATGTGGATGCGCGTTCCCGTACAGGAACTATGGTGAATTATGTGTTTAATACATAACCTGAACTGTAATTTTGACATTTAAAAGTGTGTGATTATCAAATGAGTGCCATTTTTAATTTGTGATGGCTGATGGAAACGGACTGATTTTCCACGTTTCAAAGACCCATCCATTCCTTGGCTGGTCTTCCAACACTTTCCGAGTTTGTTCCGAGCGCATTATTCCGAAGCAGTCAGACACTGATCGATCATTGTTTGTCTAGCATGCAGAAGAAATGAGCAAGGTCATCCGTTTGGTTTCCGAAGATTTACAAATATTTTTCAAAATCCTAGCGGAAAGTTCAAAATGGCTCTTAACATCTTTTGACACCCCCGGACGAAAAAAGAAATGATAATAATTTACAGACATGTAAGAGTGACAAACACTTTAACTATGGCCATTTGCGCATACTTTAATGAGCATGTATCGTTCATAATACTGTTTGTGGAAAAGAAAGCCCTTCATTTTTACAATGTATCCAACTTTAAACTCATTCAGGGGTGGGGCGAGGATTTTGTCCAAAGCAGGGGGGCCATGGTCCCCAACGGTGGAGGACGGGGGGCCAAAAACGGAAAAGCATCAAGTACCAATGAACGTATGCTAAACCGAACACATAAACATATTATTCTTAGTGGTCCCTCTAACAAATGGCAACATATTTCCCACATGGGAGGGTCGCGTGATGGGAAAGTGGTCAGCAATCTGCTAGCCTTGGCGGTTGCGGTTCGAGTCCCGCCCAGGCACCGCTTTTTGAGACTGGAGAGACAGGAGCCGAGACACCGACGTGGTCTTGGTGAGAAAGTGGTGATGTGGCTGAACAATTGCCGAAAACCACGTAAAATTGTCATGGATTGTCTTTCCTGTAACTGACTATCATGGCTTTCTTTCCTGTAACTGACTATCATGGATTGTCTTTCCTGTAACGGATTGTCATGGATTGTCTTTCCTGCAACTGACTATCATGGATTGTCTTTCCTATAACTAACTGTCATGGATTGTCTTTCCTATAACTGACTGTCATAAATAGTTTTTCCTGTAACTGACTATCATGGATTGTCTTTCCTGTTACGGATTGTCATGGATTCTCTTTCGCATAACTGACATTTTAGCTGAAAAATTGCCGAAAACCACGTAAAACCCCAAATCACTCACTCCCCCATGGTAGGGGACTGCTAAAGTTCCCAGACGTGGCTTTAGCCCGTCCCAATCCCACACCACCCGGCACAGGTTCCTGCCCATGGCCTCATTTGTATAACAAGCGCACCCATCAGTTTCTAACGCAGTTTCTCCATTGTGACAGGTTGTTTATCAGAACGCACACTTTTTATTGGCCCTCATCTGAATAACTTAAGTGCATCCATCATTTTCTAATGCACATCCTCTCTCATGACAGGTTGTCTACGTGACCGCCCTGCTTCCCTATGTGCTCCTGACTATCATCTTCATCCGGGCTCTACTGATGCCAGGCTCTGGTAAAGGAATCTTGTATTTCCTCACCCCAGACTTTGGTAAACTGCTTCACATTCAGGTACGGAGTCAGCATGTTGCTTCACATACATACATACATTTATATACTAGGCCGCAAACGAAACTGCATATAAAATTTCAAAATCATTTCAAAATTTCGTTTGTCATATGGAAGTTAGGATCAAACACAGAAGTACATATACATGTATGGTGATATGGATATTTTACAGATTGGCTTCCTATGTCAAAAGAATAACAACGACTTTATGAATACAAGTAGTACTTACCTTGCTTTGAAGAAGTAACCTCGCACATTTTGATATTCCAGTATCACACACTGTTCCTGGCATTAAAAACCTTTTAGAAGTGCGTCCACGTAAATGAAATAACCATTATTGAACTACAAATACATTTGTCTTGTAATGTACTCCAAACACATGTATAGATAGTGTATATTTCCTGTGAGAAAGAAATGACAATCCATTTGTCCTCCGTACATCCAACATGGCTGTCTTTGTTATCGTAAATGAATGCAGGCGGGAGGCGCGAATGCGTGCTCTTCGAAAGTGTAAGTTTCACGACTTGCACGTGAAAATAATGCAGGTGTCACGACTTGCACGTGCCAATGTAGCGCGCGTGCACTGCCCGTGTTGTTTGCACTGAATGAAGAGGGTGATTATACAGTGATAGAATAAAGTTCCAATAATATTTGCCTTGAAAAACAGTTTTATTTGGTATCTGAAGTTAATTTGTTTTGTGTCATGGTTTAAGTAGGTTAGACCACTCGGGTTTTGTGATCTAATGGGTGAAAGCGTTAGTTAGACCCCTCGGTCTTTGGCCTCGGGGTCTAACTAACGCTTTCGGCCTCGGGGTCTATCTAACGCTTTCACCCATTAGACCACAAACCATAGTGATCTAACCTTTACGTATTGACTTTAAGTGTTTTTTCTCCCCTCGGTGTGGGAAGCGTTAATAGACGTCTTATTCCATTCTTTGTTGAAAAAATGCTTTCATTTTGTGTCACACACACGTTCAGCATCAGTAAATATCATTTAGTTTAAACATTAGAGTAAACTTAATCTATCAAAACAGATTATATGGGTTCACAGAAACTTTTTTCCGCTAGTATATATATCGACAACATCTGGTGAGTTTCAGAAAATTCTGTCGACAAATATGGGAAGAGTTGATTTCAGAATGAAAGAATTTGGTATCGTGAATGAAGGTCCATAACTCCTGCAAATATAATCCAATCGGAACGAAATGCGATATGCGTATTATAGCATATAGACAACATCTGGTGAGTTTAAGAAAATTCTGTCTAAAAATGTGAGAGTAGTTGATTTCAGAATGAAAGAAGTCTGGTATAGTGAATCAAGGGGCCACAAGACCTGTAAATATAATCCAATCGGAACGAAAATGCAATATGTGCATTATAGCTATATACATGTACAGCTGCGAGCAGAAAAAATGAGACACTTTTTGATTTTTGAAAAGTTAGTCATATTCCCCCCAAAATCACGAGATTCAGTATTTTTATATCACAAGTACGTTGTGAGTAGTCTCCCCTGTATTATCTCCCCTGTTGCTATGCTGGTTACGTGATGACGCGGGTCGCAGACGACACTTTTCGGCTCGTAATTGTATCATTAACACACATAAACTCTCGCAGTTGTTTAAGAAAGTTGTTCTTGTATTGCATTTTTTTATTCCGACATTTAGAAGTTTAATATCTTTTAACAATGATTCTAATTTCAAACACACACTCAGGACAAAATGTTTGTCGCACCGCACGCTTTACAGATCTTTAAGATAAATATTCTTTGGATATTTTAAAGATATACCTAGAAGATAAGAGCTATTTATCTTACGGGAAAAGACTATAACAGAACATAATTGGGGAATATTGATGATCATCAAAATGTGTCTTCTGATCCATTAGGTACTACACCGTGGGGCTTCCGGGTTGTGACGTGGTGTCAATTAGATAGAATAGGGCCTCAGTACCCCAATGCTTGTCGTACAAGGTGACTAAAATGGAGATCTTTTGCTTTCACTTTCCTTTCTATCGATCCCTTTTATGAACTGTTATTTCGCTCGATGTGCACCTTGTATATCACGTTGCGTTATGGCTGAAATATTACCCTTGCAACGTAAAACATCATTTTAATTCAATTCCATTAGGTACTGGCAAATGATACTGCTATGGAGTGAGCAATGAGATGTATTGATTTCTGATAGTTTACTAAGTCCTGAAACAGGGCAAGGGTCAAATCAGAAATTCGTTGTATGTTTGCAGCCAACGTCATTAATATCAGTTAACACCATCTCTGTTGTCCAGACATTCATTAATTCTTCGAGACGTGCATCTTATCAGTCAACAAGTGTCAGTTTCACTCATTCTTTTCCATTCATCAGTGAGAGCAAACCGAGTTCATTAAAAATGGTGGCCCATGTTTCAAGTTGATGCACTCATCTGACAATGACGTCCCAGAGATAATTCAAGAGATTATGCACATTTACGGAATGCCCAGAATTATCTTGATCGCACATATTCAAAACATATATTTGGCAAAGTCATGGTTTTACTGTTTCTGTAAGTGAATATCCATTACAATGAAAGTGATGAGTATTTACACTGGGTACACCAAACATTAATAAAACTGCGATTTGATTTAGCGTCTTTTGAAGTCTAATTTAAGACACAATATATCTTCATCATCGTGTAACATATAGCCCATACTGGTCTTCAACTTCCAGTGAAGATACAGGAAGATATATAAATTTAAACATGGTACCAACCGCAAATATTATGTGTGCTGCTTTCTTGTTTTTCTCTTTTTAATATTTTAGCTATAGCATTTTTACAAATAGAAAATTCAAAATATTTTTAAACAGGCAAATAACAAGCATTTTCTGAGATTAAACCAGCACCCCTAATGAAATAGTTTAAATGGTTCGTATACTGAAACAATAGGAGCGTGGCGACCTTCAGCTGTGTCTAACAAAATTGTTGAGCTCTTCCAGTGAGGTGTTGTAAATTAAAATTTTGTTTGAGCAACACGTGACCGTGAGAATGGTGTCCAAACCCCGCACTTTCCTGGAGAGAAGAAATAGCAGATTTATGAGGCTGTAAGCAAACCATGTTTTGCCGGTCTTCATGCACGAAAAACTGCGTGTTACAGATTAAGGTCAGTGGTATTCCAACGGTCAAATGGTCACTTACCCACCAATGGCCCAGACATCAAACGGTATATAAGACGGTTGCTGTTGGTGGTAACTTCACACACTGGGTTGGATTTAAACGCTACCTTGAAACTTGTTGCAAAGATGTTGAGCGAGAGACTTGTTTTTGTTACTGCACTACTTCTGACTGCAGGTGAGTAAAATCTTAAACTGTCACTAACTACTGATTGAGGAATCGTCATTTTCAAAACCCAGTTTAACCGTGACAGGTTTCCCCATTGTGTGGTAAGGTTCATATAAGCTATTCGTAACGTGTCACTATCCATTGTTAATAGACGGGGTATCAACCAGTTCAAGTGATTTCAATGAAAAGTTTACCTACCCGACGCTCTCAAAATGCGTTCATGCCATGTGGCATCCATTGAGCGGAGCATCAGTTCAAGTTAGATGAGAAACCAGTCGTTTCACTATATAATTAAGATTAGATTGTATTCAAAAGTTTAACATTTGACAATGAATGTGTACAGATAATCATATACATTACATGAATTACATACATTATATAAATTCATATCTTAGGGCTACTTGTTCCTCTTTTCCAGAGACGATGACGCCACATGGAATGCTACCATCACCTGATGCTCGTGCGAATACAATGTTATTTAGTTTCCGATTGGTTCCACAAAGACACGGATTGTCCGATACAAGTAGACAGGATCTTACAAGCAGGCGATTCGGCTTGCAGACCCTGTCTTTAGGCGGCTCACCGTCTCTG
>JAUELE010268440.1:0-10073 GCA_031471655.1 Diodora aspera | reverse complement strand
ACAGAGGAAATTCGGAGACGCATGATAAGAAGACTACGTTAGTTCGTTGCTTTTTATACTCTTGGGACGTTTAGGTGTTATTCCACATTTCTAGTCAGTTTTGAGGTACAGAATTCTAGCATGTTCTGTTATCAGCGAGTCCCTACAAAAAAATACCAATACACAAGCCACGTGTATTATCAATCATCATGGATATTTCACAACTGCTGCGCAAACCATAGCTTCAAAAGTACCATATGATACCTATTTCAAAGAGTGACCCTTCAATAGTTTGGCTGAGTATATAAAATGAATTTTATAAGAAACGTACCATGATATCTTATATAATGTTATTCCACAGCAAAAGAAAATATGTAATTATCGAGCACATCTCAGTATCTAGTTCAGACATCTCTACATCTGCAAAGAACTGTATACAGTATATCAGCTGTAGCCCATTTACATCAGCCCTTGCACCCTTTTTGGCACTGCATTTCAGAATTAAGTTCTTGAAGCACTTTGAGGTCCTTGGCATACATAGATCAGACAGGTCCTGTTGAGGGCGTTTTGTAATAACCGGCTCGTTTTGTAATATCTAATTGGTTTGTTTTGTAATACCGGCGTGATTTGTAACAAAAATTGGCTTGTTTTGTAATACCAGCGTGAATTGTAATAAATATTGCTTTATTTTGTAACACACAGCTTGGCGTGATTTGTAATACAAAATTGCTCTGAATTGTAATAACTGTGTCGACGTGATTTGTAATAAAAAGTGGCGTGTTTTGTAATACTTGTATAAAGACCAGTATCACACAATGATTCTGTGTAAGCATGTTTGATTTATTGATGGAGTGATTAATTGATTGATTAGGCCATGTGCTTGCTTGCTTGATTGATTTGGTTATTTGATTGATTGATTGATTTTGTTGGCTGATTGATTGACTTATCCGGTTATTCGATTGATTGATTGATTTGGTTGTTTGATTGATTGATTCGGCGATTTGATTGGTTGATTGATTGGGTTATTTGATTGATCGATTGGTTGATGTGGTTATTTGATTGATCGAATGGTCGATTTGGTTATTTGATTGATTGGGTTATTTGACTGATTGATTGATTTATTGATGCGAATGAGAGATGTGATTGATGGATGAATGATGGATGCATGCATGGATGGATGGATGGAATTTAATTTGATTTGATGATTGAATTGATTGATTCGGCCATGTAATTGATTGATTTATTTGGTTATTTGATTGATTGATTTTTTGGCAATGAAATCCATCGATCGATCAAATATTCCAATTAATCAATCAATGAAATAACCCAATCAATCAAATCAATCAGTTAGTCAAATCAATAAATACATCAACCAATCAAATTGCCGAATAAATCAACCAATCAATGAAATCGATGGATCGATCAATCAACAAATCGATCGATCGATCAATCAAATAACCAAATCAATCAATACATTAACCAATCAAATTGCCAAATAAGTCAATCAATCAATCAAATAACCAAATCAATCAATCACATGGCCGAATGAATCAATTAATCATTCAATCAATAAATCAAACTTCCAATACACACACGCTTACACAGAATCATTGTGTGGTACTGATCTTTTTGAAGTATTACAAAACAAACCAGTTTTTGTTACAAATCACGTCGACACACCTATTACAATTCAGAGCAATTTTGTATTACAAATCACGCCAAGCTGTGTATTACAAAACAAAGCAATCATGTATTACAAGTCACGCCGGTATCACAAAACAAGTCAATTGATATTACAAATCACGCCGGTATTACAAAACAAACCAATTTGGTATTACAAAACAAGCCGGTATTACAAAACGCGCCTCAACAGGTCCCAAGTCTGAAAAGTTTCACATACATGTAGCCATCTCTATTTACTTGGATCTGAAAGCTGTGTGTTCCCACAATTGTGTGGTAAAAACAATTGACCTTCGACATTGATCTCTTGATGTGTTGTAGCAAAGCATCAGATGTTTGCTGGATGGCCTCTGAAGTAGTCTGGCGAGGCATGGTGGCTGACGACTCATTGCAGATCTAATACGTTACTACATTGTACTTTACAAGTTAGCGTTACTTCGTTCTCATGCATACTGAAGTAGCGCCGTTACTTCAGAAGCAACCCGTTACTTCTGAAGTAGAACTTACTTCCTTCTCATGCTGCAGGGCAAGGTATTCATTGGCTGCCGAATAGCAACGCCCACTCGATGAAAGCATCATGGCCGCCACAAGATAGATTTTCGTCGAAGAATGCAATTAGTGCTGCAATGTTTATACTTATAATTTCTTTTCGTTTGTGAAATAGATGCATATTCGGTATTCCTGTACTGACGTTTATAACAACAGACCTAACATTTACACATTACCTCTTGCGTTTTTGATTTTGTTTGGTGGTTCTGGAGAGACTGATTCTTGTGGCCCATCACAGATGATTGTCTGCCTCCCAGAAAATGACACCCCTGACGAATTTTCAATCTTGATATTGTTCACCGTCTTGTACAAGTTAACTGAAACACACAAATTCTGTCTTAAAAGTCGTCACTTATAGCATATACAGCTTTCCTTATGCTCGAGTCGCGCCATGTCTTAATTATCTTTGACAATAACAGCTCAGTCAGTTCAGAACCACTCATTATAATGTCATCACCCTGTATACAGCTCAAGTCACTGTTTCATTGTGTGACAGTCACCTTATTGTTATCACCCTGTATCCAGGCCAAGCCATTGTTTCATTGTGTGACAGTCACCTTATTGTTATCACCCTGTATACAGAACAAAACATTGTTTCATTGTGTAACAGTCACCTTATTATTATTACCTTGTATACAGGCCAATTCACTTTTCCTTTGTGTGAAAGTCACATTATTGTTATCACCCTGTATCCAGGCCAAGCCACTGTTTCATTGTGTGACCGTCACCGTATTACTATCACCCTGTATACAGCCAAAACCATTGTTGCATTGTGTGACAGTCATCTTATTGTTATCGAGATGTATACAGGCCAAGTCATTGTTTCATTGTGTGACAGTCGCATTATTGTTATCACCTTGTATACAGGCCAAGTTATTGTTTCATTGCGTGACAGTCACATTGTTGTTATTACTCTTGATACAAGTAAAGTCATTGTTTAACAATTAGTGTAAAAGTCACCTTATTGTTGTCACCTTGTATGCAAGAAGTGTAAAAGTCACTTATTGTCATGAATTGGACGGTGGACTCCAATACTCAATTGATGTACCAACTGAACGGCAGTTTGACCACGTTCAGTGGCAGTTGTATTGTTCTTGTTAGCTTCACCAAATGATCCCCAACCTTATTCTGTCTTCAAAAACAGTTACCATGTCCCCTAATGTCTTAATATGCTGTCACAATAACTGCCATTTCAAAGCCGCGCATTCGTTCGCAGACCACATCAACTAACTCTGGAATCCACCTGATTTTAACATGAATTGGACGGTGAATTCCAATGACAGATTTTTAACACAATAACTTAAAATTAAGTTAATTAAGATAACAAACGGCAATCCCGAATCCCAGTCCTCAGCTACACTGATGGAAATGATTAAATGAATGGTAGTTGGAAACATTAAGTGATATATAAGTGAAATATCACCTCAAGTGTTCCATGTTGATGTCATGGGATCATCCGGTGACACGAGGACACACGAGGACACACCAACTACGGACAATTCATGTGTTCCATAGCTGATTAAATATGTAAAGTGTTCAAATTGCACTATAAGTAAAACATAATACCTCATGATTACATTAGCAGCAGGGAGTGTGAATGCATAAGGCTCCCCCCTGTTCAGGGTGTGAATGCATTAGGCTTCCCCCTGTTCAGGGTGTGAATGCATGAGGCTCCCCCTCCTGTTCAGGGTGTGAATGCATTTGGCTCCTCCTGTTCAGCCCCAAAATGAGAGCCCTAGGGACGGGCCAAACCCCCTCGCCGCCCAAGGGCTCCATTTAGATATAGGCCGGTAGTTTGCTTTACCAAGCTGTACAATGTTATTGACTTTGTGTTGGATCGTTGCTTATTACTTGGAACAGAAAAGCCAGTGGAATTCACTGAGACAGGATTTACAGAGAATTATTCGTGAAATCCCATATGCTGCGCCCGAAACGCAGAAACTTATGGGACCCAGAGCCTGCAGCCCCTACAAAGAGGAAAATAATCACCTGAGCTATATCAGCCTATAAGGCCTTGTCACTCCCCCCCTTCTCAAGGCACAACTTAACACGGAAAAGTTTTAAATATTTTAATGAAGAAAAAAACATATTTTCTGAGTTCTGATAATTTGATGTGTATTTACTCATCTTCCTTCAAACAGTTTTTCAGTCTTTGTATTTCTTGTTTGGCCGCCTTATGAGCAGATTCCATTTCACGTAGTCGCTCTATCATCTGTCTTGTCCGTTCTTTCATTTTCATCATAGTTTGGTAGAAAGTGTCCCTTCGGTTTTTTGCCCTTGCAAGTTCTGTTCTTGTGGATTTCTTAGAAGGACTACTTGCAGCTGCTTCATTAAGAAAAGTATCATCAAAACTACATGGTTGTGCCATACTGATATGAGATATTGATGCCGATAGACTGTCCATCAGTGTGCGGCTAAATCCGGCCTGTATGCTTCTTGTATAGACATCTTATTTCAACAGTGCTAGCAATACGTCTTCTGTATTATTTCACAACAAACAGATTATTCGTGAATTCACCGATTCTGTGGCCGAAACGCAGAAACTTATGGGCCCAGAGCCAGATATAAATATGCGGGACTGTATTCATAGTGCTCTCACAGCTCATGAAAGCAGCTCAGTCAAGCGATAACAGCCCAACCATTCAAATCAAACCAAGCGATACCTTCACAAGATATCTAAGGTCACAATCACTCGGTCACAGTTAACACGTGTTCATAGCCTGACCAACACAGAGCAGACAATATACAGCCCTGCATTCTCTCAGTCGCTTTTTGTAATTGGCAATTTTTGTGGTATTATTACTTCTATAATATCCACATATAGGTTTTACTAATAAAAGGTATTATTTTCAACTGAATTAATGAGCTTGGTCTCCTCTAGAAAAATTATAACGTGTTATTTCAGCAGTTTTAGGTGGCCAATTATTTCATGTTCTTTCGTCATTGTTCTGAAATATTTTACTAGTTCCGTCAATGTGCAAACAAACCATAGATATCTCGGCCGTTGGCACACTTAAAACAGGTTGATACACTTAAAAAGGAAATCTAGGATAGTGACATAGATTGACCGCCATTTCAGATTGACTCGCCGGTGAGGATATTTGCACACTTCCGGATTCATTGAACTAAGCTAATAGTGAAGACACGTTTCACTGCTTAGATGACTGTGCCGTCATTTACACATTGAAACATAATCAAAATTTGATTATCAAATCTGGAAACATATAATTTTCACAAGCAATGCTGAAAACTTATCTCTTTAGGGCTGCTAATAATGTATACAGATAACTCTTTTCAGCAGTTTGGTCCCAGTCATACTAAGCACTTTTAAGAAGAATACTATATACAAGTCTTTTTATACATACATACAAAAACATTCATTTATCCCCACAGTGAAGTATCGAAATTTGCACTTATTAGAAACTAAATCGTGGCCATGTGATATCCTTTATGATCCTTGTTGTGTTTGGAATCTTGACACTTGGTTTGAAAATATCCCAACACCGCTGGCTGGCTTTGTTATTCACTTCTTTAGAAAATCAGTCATGCATCACACTAGCTCTATTGAAAACAGGTCAGAGAGTGCTAGCTCAGTCTATTTATAAAAGGTGCTGGGCTTACAACCTGTGTCTCTGTCAGGGTTGCACGAGTTATCTCCTTTACTCGAATGGTCTTGGGCTGTTGCTTAGCAATAGCAATAAACTGTAACATGCTTTGACCTGGGCTCCAGTTAGATATACCCATCGTATCAACATATACCCCAGATATTTCGCATGCTAAAATAATGATTCCGGTTCCCTGTAAGTCTTGCAACAAGGGGGTTCAGAGTGACATACATTATTGAAGAGCCTGCGGACTATACAAGATCAGGCGTAAGCATAAAGCTTTGGAAAAACTTGCTAAAAGGCAGTTTAGAGAGAAAGTCGTCTACCTAGTATCCGACAACATGACCACCATGGTGGATCTGATTGAAGAGATTCTTGCAGAAATGTCAGTCCTGGAGGGTCAACAATTTATCGACCTCGATAATCAAGCCCCTCCACCAGTCCAGCGGGACCACGCAGCAGAGTGGGTTAAGATCCTTAACGACGCCAAAAGCGAGTTTGAAGTCTACGGCGCCACTGTGGTCTTTTCTACATGGAGAGTAGAAATAGAGGCCAACGATGATGTTGAGATTGCAAACAGTATCGAAGCGAGGGCTGGCCGGCCAGCCTTGGATGCCCGTATGACAGACGAGAGAGCAGCACAGCTCCTCACAACTCTACCAGAGGGTGAGTTCATAATGAAAGTAAAGTACTTGCGAGAACAAAATGAAGATGATTGGGTTGTTGAGGAGAATTTCGACCCGGTCCGAGCTGAGAGGAAGAAGGGGCAGGGGATTGTGGAGATTACTCGAAACATCAAGACAGGCTCACTGAAAGGCATTGACAATGTCTACTATCAGAACGTCTACCCGGTCACCGCGGTTGTGTATGGGCTCTACCCCATCAGAAATGCAGACCCTGCTAACTTGTCTCCGCTGACCGATGAAGACTTCAAATGTGCCGCGCAGAGAGTGGTGAAGCACTTTGAGGGTGCTCTGGGAGGTCATGGGCTCACTCCTACAAGACTCTAGAAAATACAGGAATGGAAGGAGATGGTTCATGAAATTGGCGCTACAGTTGCTGATGTGGCAAAACTGGAAAAGGTCCTCGGGAGGGCGATCATCCTGCGGGACATAGCCGTGGAGGACATCTACAATAGTGGCAGTTTGGGGGTAATGGCATCAGAGGTAAAGTAGAACTCATTTACCACAATGGCCACGCCTAGTCCAAAGACCTCCACTTTCCCTAAAGTAGAGAAATCCACTTCTATGAAGGCGATGTTTGGCAGGCCATACGAGAAGCTACTCAAGATGAGCTGTTGGCTGTCTGCCTCCTTGGCAGCTGAGAAAAAATGCTCACAGTCGACCAGTTCGTGTTCCAGGATGGCCGCACTTACAGGACGAGAGAAACCTTGGAGCAATTCTTGGGCGACAATCCCTAGCCGAGAAAGCTTTTGGAGAGAACCACGCAGCCAGTATCATGGCCAAAGAAAGGAACAGTTGGAAGCCAGCCCCAGCCAGCCTTGTCGATGATATCCAGAAGGCTTGGGTAGAGCACGGCCATGGCGGCCTGTAGAACTCAATGGACTATGACACCAGCTACATTGTGAGCATCGGTATGAAGGCCTGTTACCCAGCCTCCTTTCAGGGAGAAGGAGAAGCTAAGCCTTATTTTGAGCATTTCGGGCACCCCACCCACTGCATGACCCGTGTAGCAATCAAAGACATTGGCACAAGGACCAGGAGTGGGAGTTCGCAGACAACTGTCACCCTGTCATTCCTGCTTGGTTTGAAAAACATTTCACAGAGAACAGCTGGGCCCAACACATCTTTTGGCCTTCCTGACAGAGTCTTGTCTTCTAACCACCCTCAAAGTCCACGAGGCAATCATTGCCTTTGAGAAACAGTTCGAGATCTGGCTCCCTGGAGACCGCAACCAGGGGTGCAGCATCATTAGCAAATTCACTCAGGGCAACAAGGCTGATGGAAAAAAAAGACTGACCAGAAGGCTAGTGACCTACGAAGGAGAGGTCGACTTCCTAGTCAGAGACACCCGCCAAAGTGGCCCCATCTAAGAGTGATCATGCTGGGATACACCCACCTCAACCTATTGGCAATGCTCAGTGATACAGAGGCTGTCCGCGTGGCCACTGACAGCATTTATGTCCAATAAGCAGCACTTCACAAGCTCAAGGGAGTCGAAGGGTCAACCACCGCCGATTAATGGCGAGATGCCGCACGATTGGCTGAAGGAAGCTGCAAACTACTACGAAGAGTTCGACCTAGACTACAGAGCAAAGGACCCAGTCCTTAAAGACTTGAGAAAGAGCATCTGCCTCCAGACTGACAAAGTACAGTGTAGAGAGATGCGAAAGGCTCTTCCTGGTTGTCTTGGATGACAGAAGCTCCCGTTTCAAAGACACAAGGAGTGCTTCCAAGACACCCCAGTGCCTCTCCTGTACCAACCCAAGACACCCGTAAGCAAAACATCATGGTGGCCATCCAAGGCACTGATCGAAGGGAAGAGCTCGTCCTCAACGACATTGTTTATGTCACCATCAAAGCAGCTGAGCAAGCAGCACATACTGTGGACTGGCGCCTCGGGTACGCTCTTACAGTTTACTCGAGCCAGGACCTTACTTCACTATTCAAAGCCGCGATAACGAGTGGCAACTGGGTCAACCTGCCAACTTTGGGGCATACTGGTGCCCAAACAATCACTCAGCCAAGGTCTGATTAAAGCGCTCTACAATCCCAGTGGATGTCCACACCACCTCGCCTGACAGAAACTTCATGCTTAGCCACTAGTTGGTTCACAGCAATCGTAAACTTAGCCCCGACCTGTAAAACTTAGTCGACCTGTAACAGCTTCGGCCAGCTGAGATGGCTCCCCTTGTAAATTCTTTCTGTAGCGCCCGCAACCTCTGCGGCTCTTTTCGTGACCAGGAGTTCTGCCTCTTTGTAGCGGGAGGCCATGTCAACAACTGTGAGCACATACTTATAGGTCTTGCGGCCACGGGAATCATGCGGCAGAAACAGGAGATCGGCTTGGTGAACCTCGTTTGGTGCTGTCACATCGAACCTGGGTCTAGCCACTCTCCGTGGGGCAGGCAGATAGATTTGGTGCGCTACGACCGGTTGTGGTATATCCGTTGATGACCATCTAGCTCATAGTGGGCTCGGCGGGTCTGTCTTCACGTTCCACGTGTATTATCACTTCCGGCGGATTTTAGCCGAGATGAAAGCCCCACTTCCCCAAGACAGGGCATGGAATCCCAACAACAATGTGTATGATTGTTTCGCCTATGAACGTATCTGTAGGGAATTCAAAATGTATCTAAATACAATTTGGCGACGACCCCACGGGATCAACCATGGATTGGGCACTCTGTACAGCAAAGGCAAAACCGTGCAGGAGGAAAGTGATAAAATGGTGAAAGTACTTAATGTAACGCCCTGGTCGTTAAAGTATTGGGTGGGACACGCAGGTTTCAAAGCTAACAAATATGCCTTGACCAGCAATGACTGGCGAGATGACTACATGAAGTTCAAGGGCGTCCCCAGTGGACCTGCCAGCCAGCATCAAGAGGTACCAAGATGTCCTGCGTCTCGCGGGCAGCGAGGTGAATTTCGTGTTCGGAATAGGCCTCTACATGGCCCGGAGTAACATGTTGCTCCAAATTGGCCAGGTGGCGGTTACAACAATAACATTATTATGGCTACACCCGCCCAGACTCTAGGTGTGAACATTAGTATAAACCACACTCTGTCACGATCGACGCATAAGGGGGAGACGGGTCTGGTTAAACCGCAGTCGCACAGGTTGCCGCAGCTGACCACACCGGCCAGCATGAGTCGAAAGCCCATGAAGAGGAAAAAACAGCGCTGGTCGTTGGTGGATTGGCGATTGGTCTACTGGGTCTTTGGATGCTCCCGCGATAGCTATTCGCGAGCCACACCAAAGAGCAGGCAACCTATAGCAAGAACAAGTACCCATAAATGTTCGGCCAGCCATCCGCCTGTCTTCCCAAGAAGGTTGAGAAGACAGGAAACGAGACTCCCGATAATCCCGGGTAAGGCACTTGCTGCCTTTCCAATTAGTTTAGCTAGGATACGGCCAAAGGCCTGCAAGTGTTTTTTCACCCACCCCTTGAGGCCACCTTTATCTGATGGAGCCGGAGTTGTTGTGGGGGCGCTTCTGCCAATTAAAGCGAGCACGAGCGCTGTGATTGTCATCCCGATCGCTGTTATGATAGATACGATTGTGATGCCCTGCTCTCGG
>JAUELE010268429.1:0-10073 GCA_031471655.1 Diodora aspera | reverse complement strand
ATGTACAGGTGCTCTTAGCCCAGTGGATTATTTGCTAGCCTCGGGCTAACGGGCCAGCGTTAATTTCGAACCCTGCATATTCATTTTACTTACCTTAGCCCCTCACATATTCAGCTCATCTTTACTTTGCTCTTTGCATAGTCATCTTAACTTCACTTAACCCTTGGCATATTCAGCTTAATTTCACTCAGTCCCACATATTCAGCATTATTTCACTTACCCCTTTGCATATTCAGCTCAACTTCACTTAGCTCTTCGCATTTTCAGCTTAACTTCATTTAGCCCTTCGCATAATCAGAATAACTTCACTTAGCTCTTTGCATATTCAGCTCAACTTCACTTTGCCCTTCACAAATTCAGAATAACTTTACTTAGCTCTTCGCATATTCAGCTTACCTTCATCTAGCTCTTTCCATATTCAGCTTAACTTTATTTAGCCCTCACATATTAAGCTTAACTTCACTGAGCTCTTCCCATAATCAGCTTAACTTCACTTATTCTTTCGCATTTTCAACATAGCTTCACTAAGCTCTTTGCATATTCAGCTTAACTTCACTTAGCCCTTCGCATATTCAGCTTTACTTCACTTAGCCTTTCGCATATTCAGCTTTACTTCACCTAGCCCTTTGCATATACAATTTAACTTCACTTAGCCCTCGCGTATTATGCTTAACTTCACTTAGCTCTTCGCATATTCAGCTTAACTTCACTTTGCCCTCACATATTCAGCTTAATGTCACTTAGCTCTTCGCATATTCAGCTTAACTTGTCCTAGCCCTTCGCATTTTCAACATAGCTTCACTTAGCCCTCACATATTCAGCTGAACTTCCCTTAGCCCTTCACATATTTAGCTTAACTTCACTTATCCCTTCGCATGTTCAGCTTAACTTCACCTAGCTCTTCGCATATTCGGCTTAACTTCACTTAGCCCTCACATATTAAGCTTAACTTTAGTTAGCTCTTCGCATATTCAGCTTAACTTTACTAAGGTCTTCGCATGTTCAGCTTAACTTCACGTAGTCCTTCGCATATTCAGCTTAACTTTACTTAGGCCTCACATATTCAGCTTAACTTCACTTAGCCCTTCGCATATTCAGCTTAACTTTACTTTGCTCTTTGCATATTCAGCTTAACTTCAGGTAGCTCTTCGCATATTCAGCATAGATTCACTTAGCCGTTCACACATTCAGCTTAAGTTGACTAAGCCCTTGACTTATTCACCCAAACTTCACAAAGTCCTCTCATAAAATATGTAGCTTAACTTAACCTGCTTTACCCGAACCATCATATATTCAGCTTAATTGCAATTTTATTTGCATATATTCACTGAACTTCACTTTATCCTGTACACATTCAGCTTATCTTCACTTGTTCGTGCACATATTCAGTTTATCTTCACATGTTCCTGTAAATATTCAGCTTATCTCCACTTGTTCTTGTACATATTCTGCTTATCTTCACTTTTTCCTGCACATATTCAGCTTATCTCCACATGTTCCTGTAAATATTCAGCTTATCTCCACTTGTTCCTGCACCATATTCAGCTTATTTTCACTTGTTCCTGCACCATATTCAGCTTATCTTCATTTGTTCCTATATACATTCAGCTTGTCTTCACTTGTTCCTGTAGATTTTCAGCTCATCTTCACTTGTTCCTGCACCATATTCAGCTTAACTTCACTTTATGCTGCACACATTCAGCTTAACTTCACTTTATGCTGCACACATTCAGCATATCTTCACTTGTTGCTGCACCCTGTTCAGCTTAATTTCACGTTGTCCTGGACATATTCAGTTAATCTTCACTTGTTCTTGCACCATATTCAGCTTAATTTCACGTTGTCCTGGATATATTCAGCTGAATGTTACTTCTTGCAAAGCCATGCTTTTTACTTTGTCAACAAAGGAAGGCATGTATGTGGGAAATTGTTCTTCCAGTTTAATTTGTCTTTGCTCTTACGTGTCACCCAAACCGTCTTAAATACAGTTCCTAACCAACATAAGTTAATTGTGCACTTGAACTTTAAGCTTTCAAAAATGTGGACAGTAAGCAAGTGTTGTGCTTTTGTTTCTGAAACAAACCATGTCTAATATAGAAATATAGCGAATACTCCACATGAGATGTCGATTCATCTCTGTTTATGTTAAAAATAAAGAAAATGTAAAGAAAAAACCCCGCTATGATTTACAGATATGGACGAATGTGAGACCAACACTGACAACTGCGACCAAGAGTGCAGTAACACAGTCGGTTCGTTCAGCTGTTCATGTCGGACTGGTTTTCGGCTCAAAAATGACCTATGCAAAGGTAAGCGATCATGCAAACAAGAGTTTGCTTATCAAGGGGAAACCCAATTTTCAATTTAGTAAATGGAATAACTGAATATTCTGAAACGAATCTTTGAGATGATTTCACGAGTTTTGACAACATCACGGTAAAGTTGTTGTCGAGAGTTTAAATATCACCTTGAGACTTATGCCATACGATATACATTAACCTAGATGCATACATAACAACTATATGGATACTGGTGGTAAACATATATGATCATACATGTTGCTTTATGCCTACGGTAATGGTTGATCCAGCGCATGTACAAAAGATGCCATCAGGTCGTGGTGGTCACACTTTCTACTATAAGTTAAATTACGGTTCTGGTGATAGAAGGTTATCTCCTACGCTATTCAGTGATTCCTTATTATTGTCCTTCAGTATATTATTTCAGTTGACTTCCATGTCAAATACCTTTTTCACGTTGTCTTTGTCTTCCATAGGTTTCACGCCCACTCACCTTCTTCATATGTCTTACAAATCTCCCACCAATCTATATCAGTCTAACATTTAAGCATCCTCGAAATCCAGCACATATTGCCTCCGCCATATACCCTGGATGTACTCCTATTCACCATGGTCGTTTTGTCTGTATGGAAAGTCCAAATCTGCTAAATATAAACAACCAATGAAATGTCGCTTTCACTGCACGAGAAGTAACTCTTGATAAGTTGAAATACATAACGTCTTTACCTTGCCGAGTGTTAGGAGAGACGCCCCAAAAGACTGGACGCAAGCTTTTGTTGAGAAAACTTCACTGATTGGTAAAAACTCGAGACGATCGTCGTGAATAGGAGTGATTCCATGGTATATGACGGACGTGCGCGGATTTATTATGCCCCAGATTTTTAGAGTATGGCATTTATGCAGACCTGACAGGAATATAAGCATTGTTACATATAGCCATGAACCAATGATTTGTGATTGCTGCAGATATCAATGAGTGCGATGCACTGAATGACTGTGCTCACACATGTAATAACGCGGATGGCAGCTACAGCTGTTCGTGCGAGTTTGGATACAGGCTTGACATTGACAGAAAATCCTGTGAAAAAAGTAAGTACTTTTAATTCATCATTTTCCTCTTATGGTGTGAATGAGTGAGTGTAAATGTGTGTACATGCCTGTCCACGAACAAAACGTGCGCGAGAATACACTAGCTACATTTTGTTGGGTTTTTTGCAAGCTTTGTAAGAACACCGTGCTTTCCACAAGGCAAGATGCGCCAGTTGTAATGGGGGTTGTCTGTGCAATTAAGAAAAGAAGAATTTTGATTTTGTGAAAAACATTCATCATCAGCAACTGAAGCATAATAAATGGAAATTCAGCAAAACATCACAGCTGTCTATTTTACATCTACCTTCTTGTAGTAGTATCTTATTTTACTGGCAGTTGTCAGCCTTGGTTAATGTGGAATACGCTTCCTCTCACAATATCGATAAATTAGATTTCCAAAGAGACACACAACATAACAACTGTAAAATTGGTACTGAAACAACCCTCGCCCAAGGGGAAAAATATAGCACTTCTGTTAACATGGCACCAAAACAGGTATCATATCATATCATAATCCTGTGAATTTAGAGAAAGGAGCCTTGCGGACATTTTTAGGAATCGTACAGGCTCAGTTTCGTTTAGACACACGTACCTATAGTCATTCAAAGCCAGCTTGCCTAACTTCTATGTGGACAGGGGTAGCGCCCCTGGGGGGGGGGGGGGGGACAAGGGGGCAACAACACACCATTGGGGAGCGACGTAGAGTAAATTTGTGTTGTTGGCGTAGCAACCTTACCCATTCCACTTCCGTCGTGGAATTTCTAGCGCCACTAACTACACCACTGAAAGCCTTAACAAGCTGTTGGGGAGTTAAAGAAGTAACTGTTAACTAGAGAGAGATGCTAAAAAAAGAGCCACTTGTCACACAGAGACACAGCTTCACAGGTGACGATTGCAGTGGCAACGATTCGGCCGTTACTATTGGTAATGATCTGTTTAGTGATTGTGTATTTTACCCACAAGCTATTGCGACCGCCTTTGTCTCTTAAATGTCAGCATGATATGATTTTTTACATACATTATTCAAAACATTTTTAGGGTCAAACATAGTGATAACACTATTTTATTTACAAGAAGCAGTTCATAAGAAATCCACTTGCTAACAAGTTGACGCACATGTGCGCATGTTTGAAGTGCCAATAATGAACAAAATTTGCAAATGCTGCACCGATACATCCTGCATTTCAGATTTTGAGGAAAACTTCACGTGAAGCAAATTTTTTCCCAAAATTCAATTAACTTAAGCATTAAATTTTCACCTGACCTTTGACGTAATTGGTAAATGTTCAGCAGTAACAATATTGCATGAGAGCACCCTTTCTATAAACATGTTCATACGGCTACATGTAGTGTCGGCAAGCCTTCCAACGGCAAAATCAAATATATCAGTTTATGCTGATATCAGATATTTACCTTTAACTTCTTTTGAGTAGTGTATATATATGCATTCGAGTTGGAAATTCCAGTTCCAGATGAAGACGTCTGCAAAGATGTGGTCAACCTCAACTGTTCACAGGACTGCAGCATTTCAGAAGATACCAACACGGCCTTTTGCTTCTGTAGAAATGGATTCAAGCTGGGGTCCGATGCTCAAACCTGTCTAGGTGAGGTAACACTCGCAGCATTGTTGTTGACAGGAAATTAACTAAGCTACGAGGCAGGACCAGTTATAGGAACGGCTTTGGCGGGGCCTAGTTGGCAGCTAAAAACCACACAGAACCCAAATAAAGAAAAGAATAGGGGCCCTGGCGTGGAATGCTGATTATGCTAAATAATGTCATAAGTTTGTTATAAATACTCTTGCTGTCTCAGGGTATCATCTATGGTTCACCTGAAATTAGGCTATAAACAACAGTGGAGTTAGCTGGCTTAGTTTCATGTATGAATACCATGCGTACAATCTTGTTTCAGACATAGTCGAGTGTGATGACCCCGAGAAAAACAAGTGTACACACACCTGTGAAAACACTCTTGGAGGGTTCACGTGCAGTTGCCCAAATGGGTTTAAACTGGAAAATGATGGGGTAACATGTCAAGGTACAGTTTTGACATTCAAAGACCTGAATAACTATTATGTCTGTGTATGTGTGCGTACGTGTTTGTGAATTGGTATGTTTGCTTTTAAGCATCTCTGTCCTCTTGCCCAGTATGTGTGCGTGTGTGTGTTTGAATTGGTACGTTAGCCCTCGAGCATCTTTGTTCTCTTGTGTTGTACGTGAGCGGGCGCGCGTGTGAATGCGTGTCACTGTGTGTGAGTGAATTGGAATATTTCTATTGTTACTGTGTGCATATGTGCGTGCGTCCTTGTGTGAACTGGTATGTTTGCTGATCTTGCCCTGTCCGTGTGCGTGCGTGTGTGTGAATCGCTTAAGGCATCTCTGTTCTCTTGTCCTTTACGTGTGCGTGCGTATAGTTTTTCAGTCAACTGTTTTCAGAGTTTCCACAATACCCTCGAAATCCAGGGTATAATGACTTCGCCAACGGTCATATACCCTGGATGTACTTCTAGTTACCATTGTCGTTTTGTACATATGGAAAGTCTAAATCTGCTGAATACAGACAAGGAATGAAATGTCGCATTCACTGCACGAAAAGTAACTCTTGATAAATTTAAACACATAGCGTCCTTACTTTGCCGAGTGTTAGGAGAGAAGCGCCACATGATTGGACGCAAGATTTTGCTATGGAAGCTTCACTGATTGGTCAAAGCGCCCTCCTCGACACGATCGTCCGGAATAGGAGTGATTCCAGGGTATATGGCAGTTGGCGGTGTTATTATACCCTGGATTTCGAAGATGACAAATATGGTGCAATATATACAAGTATCTCGATTCAAAACCTTTGAAAATTGTTATATTAAGAAAAAACACACTGAACGGCTTAGATTCATAATATTTTATGATGTTTGTAATGCAGAATGTGATAACCAACACTGGGGCCAAGACTGTGCTAACGAATGTGGGTGTGGTATAGGATCTTCCGAATGTACTCCCATTTCCGGCTGCCAGTGCAAAGATGGATGGCTCGGCTCAATATGTGATCAAAATCAAAATGAATGTCTGGAGGATGTTGGGTGCCCTCTGAATTCCGACTGTGTAGATAATCCTGGATCATACAGATGTGTCTGCAGAGATGGATTTGTACTCAAGGACAGTGAGTGCCAAGGTAAAAGAATACATTACTTAACACAATTTTGTTTACACGAAGAAGTGCATTCAAACTCCACATTATAACATGTTGACACATATGTTACATGCCAATATGTGCATGATTAAAGTGACAATCATGAACAACACATGCAAATGCTGCATGTGCCGACACATCCTGAATTTGAGATTTTGAGGAATATTTCACCTGAAGCATTTGTTTTCTAAAATTCAATAATCTTCAGCATTATGTTTACGCCTGACCTTTAGGGTAATTGGTAAAGTTTCAGGAGTGACAATATGGAATGAAAACACCCTTTGCAAAAATATTCTTATGTGGCTAGTTCCTGCAAATCTTCAAACAGCAAAATCGAGTTTATCAGTTTATGCTTATATCAGGTTTGACCCTTAACTACTTTGACCTGTGCGATCGACTTTAGTGTTAAGCTGACGATTCATTCATTCATTCATTCATTCATTCTTCATTCATTCATTCATTCATTCACTCATTCATTCATTCACGCATTTATGAAACAAACACACGATTCATTATACTTAAGATATGAGTCTCAAAAGTGTTTAACACTTTAAAACACTTTAAAAGGGCTGTAATAATATTCATCATTCAATGTGGTGGTTTCTCCACAGTATAAAGCCTGCAGATATTTTTCGATATCCTTCGGGGCAAGTACGGGAAGTTGTAAATAGGGGTTTTCTTGAAAAAAAATACGAATGACATTGTATGGTAAAGAGGTTATTACCCTCGTGTGTCGTCGATATCCTGCTTAAGGATTAAACACTATGTATTATGCTCTCCAAGGCACGCATAATACGATGTTTATTCCTAATGTAGGATATCGGCGATATGTAAACACACGAGGGTAATGATACATCCAACTCTGCCACAACAGTCTGTCCTAATGACCACAAATCAACGATTGATTGCTTAGCCTCAACATGTTATTGTTTGGCATTTCAATAATCCTCAGCATGTTATTGTCCGGCATGGCAATAAACCTCAGCATGTTATTGTCTGGCAGGGCAATAATCCTCAGCATGTTATTCTCTGGCAGGACAATAATCCTCAGCATGTTATTGTCCGGCATGGCAATAATCCTCAGCATGTTATATTGTCCGGCATGGCAGTAATCCTCAGCATGTTATTTTCCAGCATGGCAAAAGTCCTCAGCATGTTATTGTCCGGCATGGCAATAATCCTCAGCATGGTATTGTCCGACATGGCAATAATCCTCAGCATGTTATTCTCTGGCATGGCAATAATCCTCAGCATGTTATTGTCGAGCATGGCAGTAATCCTCAGCATGTTATTTTTCAGCATGGCAATAGTCCTCAGCATGTTATTATCTGGCATGGCAATAACTATCAACATCTTATTGTGCGGCATAGCAATAATTCTCAGCATGTTATTGTCGGGCATGAATCCTCGCTGCATGGCGAAATGCTTCTTTTTTTGCAAATTATCTCTCATAAAAATACTTTAAGCAGGCATGCAATTTATTTATTATGCAGAGATAAACGAGTGTGATGACATCCGCCTCAACGATTGCGATCAAACGTGTTTCAACACAGTTGGTTCCTACGTTTGCTCTTGCTTTACCGGCTTCATGAGATCTAACAATAGATGTGTTGGTATGTATAAGACTTCGATTTCATATAAGTATACATCAGACCAGAATCTATATCTATTTTGACATTGTGCTCAATGATTATGAGGGATTAAAGCTATTTCTTTTTACTGTACATATGTCATACTTAAGAACCTTATCAGGAGACGTTCCTTCAGTAGTAGTAGTAGTAGTAGTAGTAGCAGTAGCAGTAATAGTAGTAGTATGATGGTTGGTATAGCAGTAGTAGTAGTAGTAGTAGTAGTATGATGGTGGTTGTAGCAGCCGTGGTGATGGTGGTGATGGCAATAGTAGCAGGAAGATGAACTAGGATTGTAGTAGCAGCGCCCGGCAATAGACGACTCTTAATGTTTATGCATAACGTCTTTCTTACCCATATATTTAGTTTTCGGTGTCATGTCAAAGGTCATGCGTACAAGGTCTGTCCTAATTATTTATTCTGGTTCCCGAGCTCTTGCTCGTCAGTATACGACGCCAGACTTCGACCACGGGAACCAGTACGTAGTAGTAGTAGTAGTAGTAGCAGTAGTAGTAGTAGTAGTAGTAATAGTAGTAGTAGTAGTAATAGTAGCAGGAGGAGGATGAGGAGAGGAGGAGTATTGGTAGTGGGAATAGTAGTAGTAGTAGTAGCAGCAGTAGTAGTAGTAGCAGCAGTAGTAGTAGTAGTAATAGTAGTAGCAGTAGTAGTAGCAGCAGTAGTAATAGTAGTAGTAGTAGGTTTCGTTGTTGGTGTTGTATGTGATTATAAAAGTAGTAGTAGTGGTAGTACCCAACAGTAGTAGTAGCAATAGTAGTAGTAGATGAGTTGGTAATGTTTCCTGTTGTTGTCGCTGTTTGTCCTCTGGTTTTCACAACAGGTTTCGTTTTTATTCTTGTGCCTTTGTGGTAGTGCCCGGTTAACGTTGTTGTAATACTGTTGGTGTAAATGGGCAATACTTCAGGTAAAATTAGTAGTAAATATTGCTGGAGTAGTATTGGTAGTAGTAGTAGTAGCAGCAGCAGTAATAGTAGTAGTAGCAGTGGTGATAGTAGCAGTAGTAGTAGTAGCAGCGGTGATAGTAGCAGTAGTAGCAGTAGCAGTGGTGGTAGTAGTAGTAACAGCAGCAGTAGTAGTAGTAACAGTGGTAGTAGTAGTAACAGCAGTAGTAGTAGTAGCATCAGTAGTAATAGTAATAGTAGTAGCACTAGCAGTAGTAGTAGTAACAGTAGCAGTAACAGTAGCAGTGGTGATAGTAGCAGTAGTAGTAGCAGTAGGTTTCGTTGTTGGTGTTGTATGTGATTATAAAAGTAGTAGTAGTAGTAGCAGTGGTAGTACCCAACAGTAGTAGTAGCAATAGTAGTAGTAGCAATAGTAGTAGTAGATAGGTTGGGAATGTTTGCTGTTGTTGTCGCTGTTTGTCCTCTGGTTTTCACAACAGGTTTCGTCTTTAATCTTGTTCCTTTGTGGTAGTGGCCGGTGCACGTTGTTGTAATACTGTTGGTGTAAATAGGCAATACTTCAGGTAACATTAGTAGTAAATATTGCTCGAGTAGTATTGGTAGTAGTAGTAGTACCAGTGATAGTAGCAATTGTTGTTGTATTTATCTTAGTTGCAGTTAGTTTCTTTGTTGGTGTTGTATGTGATTGTTGTGATTCTAACAGCTGTAGTATCATCCTCGAAATCAAGGCTATAAATAACTACCGTCCCCATCCGTCAAATACCCTTGACCCATTCCTATTCAAGACGATCGTTTCGAAGCGAGTGGTTTGACCAATCAGTGAAGCTTCTCATTCGTAGCTACTCGTATCTTTCCGTAACCGTTCAGAGGACTCGTATATGCATCTCGTCGCCATTTTGATAAGACCGGTCCCAGTCTAGCGCACCGCGCATCCAAGAAAAGAAAAATAGTTT
>JAUELE010268418.1:0-10073 GCA_031471655.1 Diodora aspera | reverse complement strand
AAAGATGGTTAAATAGATCACTGAGTTTTACTGATAAATGTTTATTTTGTAAAATAAACAGAAGAAATGTGCAGTTGCATGATAAGAAGACTGCATTCGTCCGCTGCTTTTATATACTAATGGTACTTTTAGGTGTGTTTTTTTCTCATTTCTAGTCCGTTTTAAAGTATCGATTTTTGGCATGTGTTGTTTTTTTGCAAGTCGCTACATAAAATGTCAGTAATCAAGCTGCGTGTATTATTAATCATAATGGCTATTTCACTTAACTACTGCAAAAACCATAGCTTCAAAAATATAATTTTATACCTATTCCAATGAGTGTTTGCTCAATAGTTGGGCTGAGTATATTTGGTATAATGTCGCCGAATGTAATATGAAATGTAACCAAAAGAAATGCTGATGCCGCGAAATATAACCGATTATATTTCGTGTTGGCGAAATGTCGCAGAATGTAACAACAAGCGCGAAATGTAACCACTCAGATTTGTTGGCACAAACGTTCATTTTACATACATTACATGTGAACCAGAAACATATTAGTGTTAGTATTATTTGCAGTCTGTTTACAATCAGTGGCGGATTAACTACCATCCGGGCCCCTAGACTGACCTTTAGTAAGTGCCCCTTGACCGTTGAGCCCCGTCCACCTCGTTGAATGGAATCAACTGACGTTCAGTTAAGCTGAATAAAGTATGAACAAATATATGCAAAAACACTGAAAAATTGATCAAAAATACTCACGTGTACACCAAATAAAACCTTATATCATATAAATATGCGTGATATCCATGCTCATCACATATAAACACGTATTACACGAGTGCATATATATGCAAATGAGCTTACCAGAAATTGAACTACTTTCATCTGATCACGTGAACACATGTTTACAAAATGACTTCTTTTGGTGTTGACGACAATGTCGTCATCGACAACAAGGGCTCAGGCACCGTTATATCTGTAGTTAATAGATAGAGGATTTATCACATACCCAAACAATTGTTGGCACAGTGGTATTTCTCGGGAGCAGTGATATTTACGATTGATCCTATTCACATATTAATTCCCCTTTTTTTATGAACTGACAGAATCGATCTTTCAAAATTAAGCAATAAAAAGACAAATAATTTATATGATATTTATATGATAAATAGAATTCGTGACGAGTGTTTTTGAATATGTAAAATATCAACCTCGTCTAAGATAATCGGTATAATACCGATTATCTTAGACTCAGTTGATATTTTACATATTCAAAAACACTCGTCACGAATCCTCTATTTATCTGCTATCTGGACCCCTCATCCTTTCCGGGACCCTGGACTAAAGCCTACTCAGTCTAATGGTAAATCCGCCACTGTTTACGCTTCGTGTTGGTATCTATATTTGCAATTGTGTTCTGAATGTGTAACCAGAACACAAAATGTAAACGACACAAGCACTGAACAAGAAATTGTATCCAGTTGGGAGATACTGATAGTAAAATGAGCCATTTTATTTCTGATTACATTTCTCGGTAGTGGTTACATTTCGCGACCTAAGAATAACAGGGTTCTAACTAACATTTTGGTGATTTTGAGAAAATCGCTTGATTGCTACTTGTGCACATCCTTATTACTGAACCTTATAATTGTGTTGTGGAGATAAGACCACTATATATGTTTTATTGTTCTAAATCTTGCTAGTAGCGGATAGATCTTTGTAATACCAACAATATCCACTATCAAACTCAATTTTGACCAACATGTGAGTTAGAACCATGTTACTCTCCGGTCGCGATTTTGCGGTTACATTTCGTGGCACTTCCCAACGCAAAATGTAGGTAACATTTCACGGCACCAGAATGTTTTTTGCACAATATCTGGTTACATATCGCGCTAGTTGTTACATTTTGCCAACGCCAAATGTAATCGGTTACATGTTGAGGCTGGTTACATTTGATGGTCCAACAGGGGTCGTTAGTACCAATGAGTACTACACCAATCTCGAGTATGAGTACCAAGTATTGAGCAATCCCTCCCCAATAGTTATCATCTCACTATCCATTGGCCTTTGTTTACCGAGGTTTAGTCCTGATTGGATCAAATCTTAAAAGATCTTTAAAGGACTTTACTGGGTTCGAATTATAATTTGATACAAACCAAAATCGTTCCATGTGTTGATTACATCAGGTTTTAATATTTATCACTACTGTATCGCGTTTAAAAGTTGATTGGATGAATTTATTACAGGATTAAAGCCGGCTCTGAACTTAATACGTTTTACATCACACCACTGAGTTCAAGATTTGATGGGATCGCATCCTAATACTCTGTAAAGCATTTGATTCCTGATAGGATGTAATCTTGATATGGGGTGGTGGTGGAGTGGTGGTACTGACATTCCCATATTTGGAGTAAAATAAAAGTCATGAAAGTCGTAGCTGAAGGTCTTCGAGGCCAAACTGTTTAGTTTATTAAAATTATTTTTATTACAATATTACAAATCCCCAATACAACATAGTATCAAGCCCTGAGAGACAAGAGTGTCGTTCACCATATTACATGATATTAATGTTTATTACACTAAGTGATATTTGATCTTTGACCGCGGGTTGTTGTTGGTGGTGGTATATCCATTCCGATATTTGGAGTAAAATAAAAGTCACGAAAATGTAGTAGTTGCAATTGAAGACCATCGAGGCCAATCTGTTTATTTTTTAAAATATGTTTTTATTACGTCAAATCCCCATTACCACAGTGTACCAAACCCTGGGGGTCAAGAACGTCGTCCATCAGATTATATTATATTAATGTTTAAGATATACTGACGTCCCAAAACATTATGCCAAATGATTACAGTTATTTTCCCTTACGTCTTTATGCCATAGTTGATCAAGAGGATGCTTTGATTTCGGTGAGTGTAATTTGATTGACATAATCTCATTGATAAACCTGCCACGTCTTGAAGGGATATCTCTTGTATATCCAACGCATTTGTGAATTTATTCAGTAGTCTCTCAAAATCTTGGTATACTTATTTTTTGGACGTCGTATATGTTTTTATTACGTCAAATCCCCATTACAACCCCAAGCCCTGGGGGTCAATAGTGTCGTCCATCAGATTAGATTATATTAATATACGTGTACTACATGTAAGTGATATTTGATCTTTGACCGCGGTAACTATTCACTACTTCTTGTCGATAACCTTGAAGATACATAGCACGTTGAGTAAAAGGATGGTTCAGATCCGTTGACTTCACGAAGTTGAGTCGTTTAATGGGAAAACATTAAAAACAATGCATTGAAATGTTCCGTGTTCCAACCGTACCGAGGCAACCAATAACACACAGGAAATGAGTATCAGCGTTGGCGTCACTCACTCCAAGTGAATGCTACAGTTTCTAACAGATAAAACGTTTCTAATGTCGATATGTACACATGGAGAACCATGAGAAATAAGATTATGTCGTGATGCATACATAGTTCTAAAATATCTGATGAATGAATATGAATATAAACATGTTAGATGGGCATAAACCAAAATGGTTTTGAAAAAAGCATTTGCGAATAACAACTAGCATTGTTATTTAAGTATGTCATTCAGCATTTATAAAGACAAAATTCACAAATTTACCATAATGATTTAATTTGATCGTTTGGGTATGTTCTCTAGACCAGCATCTAAAGCTAGAAACTGTTAACCGTGTTTAATTGTAGCAGGACTCTGTAAGGACTTCAAAGTCCTGGACCCTGTTTCATATTTAATGATTTTAAAATTAACGTGACAAACATTTGATAAGCAATCTAGGAGTGATTTTAGAACATGTAGTACAGCTTGAAGTTGCTTTGTCAGCTGGAATGATGGTTCAAACACGATTTTTAAAATATTGCATTGTGAAACAGGTTCAGGGAACAGTACTAATACTTGTAGCATAATAATTCTTATAAGAAAAGCCTTGTATTTTGATAAATAATAACTAGAATTATTATTTCTTAGAACCTTTGACCAGTATTTTGAAAAATACACATGTGCAGATCAGTTCTTGCTATTGCGGGTTAGTAGTTATGATAAATAGGAAGCGAAAAGTATTATTACCATTGGAATGTCCATCAAATTAACTGTTTGCATACAGGCATCAATTCTCCCAGTCAGCGTACTGGTTCATACGATTGTGAACTCCTGAATTGTTACTGGTCTGGTGGTCGCGGATTCCAGACTGTAGTTCAGTCTCCTTTCCATTTAGCATCAATTATGTACAGAGTGTCCAGCATGTTACATTATGAAAATAATGGCCGCGTGGTAAAGCGTCGGGTTTGTAATCTGTCGAGCCGGGTTCGCCCTCGGCTATAGCGGCGCTGTGTTGTGTCCTTAGACAAGACACTTTACTCCAATTGTCTCAGTCGACCCAGCTGAAATTGGGTACTGGTCCTCCAATTGTTGGAGTGTAATGACCTTCTAGCGCTGAAAGGCAGTTCAGGTTAACCAGGGTAATATATGGAAGCGCTTTGAGTCTACTCTTGGGTGGAGATACCGCGCTATACACGAATTTTCCATTATTATTGTTACTGGAATGTGAGAATATAATTTGGATGTAAACAGGATAAAATTAGCATATTAACAAATCGATGACCTGTCTTGCATGTTCAGGTAGAAAACGCGCATTAGACAGTGCAAAATGCACGTGCATGTAATTCAAACTAATAAAATTATCTCTAATGATTGTGGACCCTGAAGCATATTGAGCGTTCATTCTTAAAACGTTAATTCACTATAACCCATCACCATGCATCATGCCCAGCCAGTCAAAATCTCAAAGTCAAGAAGGCGAGTAGATGTTCGAAGCTGAACAACCCAAACAGGAAGTTTTTATTTGGAAATTTCATCGAAACACTCGGCACGTTCAGAGTTCAGAGGGGGCAAGGCGCCTCGTTGTCTGCATTGTATAATAGAATTGATCCTATTGGTGCCTCGTTTAATAGAAGTCATCGTATTGGTCCAATAGCCGAGGTGCCTTCTGTGCGTTCCCCTCCTGAACATGCCAACAATCTCTATCTCTAAAACACTGAACTTCATTTGAGGCAAATAATACAACTCCAAGCATTATCTTGAGAGTAGATGAACATATAATTCCTCCACGTGTTCTTTTCCAAATGTCCCATAACACCAGACCTTTTATTCAGCTAGTGTGTCTGTTATTCCTATTTTATTATCACCATTTGAGCTCGTTAGGTATACAGACATCCCATTTGGCTGATGTAGTATTGTCCTATTGTATATGTGCATTAGCAGCGCGAAACAGAGAGGAGTATCATGTAGAATTATAAAATCCATCTTCATTGCTTTGATGCAAGGCCTGGATTTAGATTAGGGTTGGTCTGTCTTGCTTTATTCAGAATCTTGCAAGGCCATGGCCAGGTAATAAAGCGCCAGTGACTAAAGCAAAGCAGCAGATAAGATAAGACGCTCCCATTGTATATTAACATTTCTGTTTAACTGTCCCCAAAGTCAGAGGAGTCAAGTATCTGCTTCCCTCAGCCTGGCTACCGTATGGATCTCCCTTAATATTTATGCATAGCGGAATCCTTGCGCCTATAGTCTCGTTTTCGTTGTCATGTCAAAGGCTTGCATAAGAGGTCTCTCTTGAAGTTGGATACGTGGTCAAAAACAATGCTTTCTTTTCAAAATACAACATTTGGAACGATTAATATACATTAATTTGTGTAAGTAGCACGAATAATGTAAAAATATAGAGCATGTTTGTCGGTTTTACAGCCTCGTGAATGGCCTTGTCTATTTTGTGACCCACCTTGCCAGAAATTAGAGAAAAAACCCAGTGCATTCCAAACTTTCCAACAGAAAATATTAGTAAACCTTCGAAAACGTTACACTTGCAAATAAATGCATTCGACTCATATTTGGAAAGCATTCGAAAATCAACGGAACATTATTCGGTAAACTCTGAGGGAATGGTTCGGAATGAGGTTGGCTATTTGAAAGTACATTTTTTTATCCGTTTGCATAAGGGAATACGGCGTTACTTAATTAGGCATACATCTTTACAATGTATGATTTACAGTTTATGTTATTTATTTCACACATACAGCACCAGACCTGTTTTAGAGTTCAGGAGCACGTATATCCACATTTAATGATTCAATCAAGAGAATATCAAAACCCGCCTACAGGCCAAAGGAGTCCATTATGCATAAATATTAAGAGGGATCTATTGGTCCTGGCATAAGCCTAGAATCTGTGATGTGAGAGTGAGAGGTGTATCGCAGAGGAGTCTAGGCAACTCCGACTTTGGTCAACACCGCACAAAATCACAAGGGCGAAGTTAGCCAAATAACAAATTGTGAGGACTTGGTCAAATCAGACCTCTTTTGTGGCCAACTCCACACATATTTATGAAGTTAAATTTACGTCTCTACTATGCCAACAAATGTCACACAAAAAAGCTTCAAATGTGCTGGAAATACCATGAATAAAGTAAAACAACTTCGTGGTACATAAATGACGATAATACGACGTAACTAATACTATTTTATTCAGGATTTACACCAACACAACACAGCTCTCATAAACGTATAGCTTTTTCTGGTCTGGATTCCTGAATTCATACTAAAACAGTATAAAAGTTAGTGTAGTATGGACGTAATTTAAACTTCATAAAATTTAATACGTGCAGAGTTGGCCATAAAAAGGGTGTGATTTGGCCAAGTCCGCACACATTATTTGGCCAACTTCGCCCTCCCTCGTTATTGTGTGCGGAGTTGGCCAAAGTCGGATACTCCTCTGCCTTGGTCAAGGCTAGAGACAAAAACATGATCCCAGGGGAGCCATACTTTATCCTGTAAAGGTCTTTTTTCATACGCCCGTGACAGCGAAGTTGTGAAAGCTTTCAGAAAAGGGCATAGGTTTATTGTTCCACTGGACAAGCAGCAGCTCAAGACTGCGACGTCCCTGGCGCTGAATTCATGTGGTATCATGAACATCTCAACCAGGTGTATTCTAAAAGCGTCATCTTTTTAAATAAATGCAATTGAGAAATGGCGAGAGAAAAAGCCTCTGTACACACACGACGGCGTGACTGTAAACTCTACAGATACATTGACAATTTGCTAATCGTGTTTACTCGTATGAAGTCCGTGTTTGATTTCATCCAGAGACTCGAGATCCTGGTCACGTGACCCGCCAAGTCAAGACGCAGTTTACAAAAGACTCGACAATGAACATGAAAAGTCGGCGAAAAAACTGACATCATACTGAATACTGAAATTTAAAATCAAAGATACACATTCCAGCTTTTTGTTTTTAAACTGGCAGATAGTGGTGTAATTCGCCATTACTAATGAGAAGCTTACTTTGAAAATATTGTTTTATGCTGCCAAATTCTTTTTGAACATACATATATATATTTAATAACTTGTGTTGTATGGTTTGTACAAAAAAAAATTGAAAATACATTCATAAAAGTATTTGTCTTTTCAAAAATATCCCAGACAGCTTATTACATTACCTGAATAAACGATACAAGTTAATTCAGTATAGATGAACTTCTATTTTACTCTCTGATGATATATTGTATTATTGTAATACAGTTATTGTTATAAATTGTTGTTAAACAGTAATTGTTATAATTTGCCAAATTGATGCTGAAAGACAAAGGCATTATATTTCACATTAGTTTTGCATCTATCCAAATAAAGCTGAATAAATTCATCCGTTAGAAAACGAAAATATCCACATTCTGAAAATCTTAGTCCTAGAGAGAAACCTGCCCATAAGCTGAATGCATCGCTGCTCCATGTCATGTCATTTGAAATCGTGGCCACGATGTTTGTATTATGTGTATAAACTTTGCCTTGTCTTGTCATAATACTGCTAACTTATTGTTTTTATATACATGTAATTATCGTTGTGTAGTTACTGTTCTCATAAATGATTGTTGTTGTGAAGTTATTATTATAATCTAATTATTGTGAAACAGTTACTGATGTCATAAAATTATTGTTGTAACCGTATACAACTACATGTATTGTTGTTTTACAATCATTAATACAGATTTTGCAGTTATACAGGTGTTGTTATATATGTTCATGATTATACGGTTACCATTGTCATAAAGATATTATTGTTATACAGTGATTGATATTATACAATTATAGTTTAACAGTTACTTGTGTCATAAAGCTATTGTTGTTACCGTACATAGTTATTGTTGTTATACAATTATTATTATACATTTACTATTATCATGAAGTTATTGCTACTTTATACAGTTATTGTTAACGTCCTTATATAATAATTATAATTATCCTACAGTAACTATTGCCATAACGTTATTGTTGTTAGCATATAATGTTATAAGTTATTGTTGTTATACAATCGTCGCTGTTGTACAATTATCGTTACACAGTTACTGGCCATAAAGCTATTGTTGCCATACATTTATTGTTGTTACTGTATACGTTAGTGTTGTTATACAGTGATTATTAGAAGTTATCGTTGCTATACAGTTATAGTTGTTACACAATTATGGCTCTACGGTTACTTCTGTTATAAAGTTAATGCTGCTACCATATACAGCTATTGTCTTTATACAATTATTAATATACTGTTAATGTGTTTATACAATTATTATTATCATACGGCAACTATTGCCATAAAGGCATTGCTGTTACAAAGTTATTGTTGTTATACAATTCTTGTTACACGGTTACTTTTGTTATAAAGTTATTGCTGTTAGACAATTATTCCTATACAATGACTATTGGCATAACTGTATTTTTCTCATCTGTGTTCTACAATTATTGTCATACCGTTTCTAGCGTTTAAGGTTTTGGTGTTATACAGTTGTTATCGTTATACGGGTATTGTTGTCCTACGTGTTTTGGTGTAATACAGTTGTCATCGTTATACGGATATTGTTGTCATACGTGTTTCGGTGTTATACAGTTGTTATCGTTATACGGGTATTGTTGTCACAAGTGTTTTGTTGTAATACAGTTGTTATCGTTATACGGGTATTGTTGTCATAAGTGTTTTGGTGTAATACAGGTGTTATCGTTATACGGGTATTGTTGTCATAAGTGTTTTGGTGTAATACAGTTGTTATCGTTATACGGGTATTGTTGTCATAAGTGTTTTGGTGTTCTACAGTTATTATCGTCATACAGGTATTGTTGTCACACGTAATTTTGTGTTATACAGTTATTCTCGTTATACGGGTATTGTTGTCATAAGTGTTTTGTTGTTATACAGTTATTATTGTTATGTACGGGTATTGTTGTCACACGTAATTTTGTGTTATACAGTTATTATCTTCATGTATACGGGTATTGTTGTCACAAGTGTTTTGTTGTTGTACAGTTATTATCGTTATACAGGTATTGTTGTCATAAGTGTTTTGTTGTTATACAGTTATTATCGTTATACGGGTATTGTTGTCACAAGTGTTTTGGTGTAATACAGTTATTATCGTTATACGGGTATTGTTGTCACAAGTGTTTTGTTGTTATACAGTTATTATCGTTATGCAGGTATTGTTGTCACAAGTGTTTTGTTGTTATACAGTTATTATCGTTATACGGGTATTGTTGTCATAAGTGTATTGTTGTTATATATTAATGTTGTTGGACATTTGTTGTCATATACAGTTACTGGTGTCACAAGTTTCTATTACACAGTTATAATTGTTGTACGTCACCCGTGACTTATCGTCTGGTATTGTTGTGAATAAGCTCTGAAAACATGTCTTCTAAATTTGGTAACACATGTCATATGACCTCTTTGATTGGGTTATCTTGACGAACATGTTGCAGTCGTTAGGAAGCTGCAAGAAAATAAACACATTACCCCCAGAATATCACTGCAAAGAGACGCTTCTTATTGGCCAGCACATACCACGTGACCTTACAGATGTTTTATTCTCGGGAGTCTTTCTGACTAATGAAGTCGTGACGACAGATTATATCAAATCTCCCAGCTCCACCTAACAATGGTGGGGAGGAACAGAACAGAGTTTATTTCTCAAAAATCACAAAGTGATATAGAGAACATATGGTCATTACAAAGAAATATTCTAG
>JAUELE010268407.1:0-10074 GCA_031471655.1 Diodora aspera | reverse complement strand
TCGTAGTGCACCCGTAGTGCCGAAACTGCACGTCATAACATGCCCCCCCCCCCCCACACACACACACATCATACTACCAATGGGCAGTGTGGACGAGCATTATCATCCATATGAACAAACTGTGGGCCAGTGGCACCTGCAAAAGGTCTGACAATGAGGTCAATGATCTCATCCCTGGAGCGAACTCCGGTCAGCATCTCCTGCCTGTTGACATGCAGAGGTGTTTCTTCCGTCCATGGATAGGCCACCTAGACCATAACTGACCACCCACCATATCTGTCATGTTCGGCGACATGTTGCCTGTGGAATCCTTATCCAAAACGTCTCCATGTCCTTGTTCTCCCGCCTGTATGATCCAAGTAGAATCAGTACAGAGCACAGGCCTCCAGTCATTCAGTCACATAATGGTTTGCCCACTGCAAACGTTCCTGAGCATGTCGTTGGATTGAAGGCACTCGCAGGCACCTCAATCCAACCTCATGAAGACGTCGACCCACTGTTTGGGTAGAATTCAGTTCGCAGCTGCGTTGCAGTTTGCTCTGCATGACGTCTTGTCTGAAGGATCAAAGATCGATCGCCAGCAGCTACAGTTGCCTTTCCGAACCTCCTCCTTGTTGTCGGGCCACACTTCCAGTGTTTTGGTAAATACGGGACACCACGCTCTGTGAAACATTTAAAGTTCTCTTGTAACCTATTCTTGAGTAGCACCTTCCTCCAGCGTTTCTATCCCTCTTGTCAGCTTTTCATTACTTCAACGTCGTCTTTGGGGTTGCCGTTGCATAACGTTTAACATTTTTAACCATAAAGAAACCGAATATTTTAGAAATGGAGATCATATACTGTTGTTGCTTTCAACGCCAACTGACACTTCTTTCAACGCCAACTGACACCTCTTTCAACGCCAACTGACACCTCTTTCAACGCCAACTGACACCTCTTTCAACGCCAACTGACACCTCTTTCAACGTTCACATTGTGCACGTACAAATTGTTATTTCTGATGCACGTGACAACACTGGGCATTTCATTAAACGTAAATTGATTGTGTGAACCAATTTGATTGCCATAAATGTAATCATTCTCTGCCAATTTGTAAAAATATCCAGTATCCCTGTCAAACGTTGAGCAGTATACAAAGATTTAAGAACGAAAATGTATCGGCAGGTATCTAAGAAAAATAGTCTCTTGTCATCATACATGTGATAAGAAAACAGTTCGCAAGAGAAAAGTTTCCCCCACCTATACAATCATACGGTTACTCCCTATGAATAATAGAATGTATATATCTTACCATAAGACTTTCGTTCTTAATATTCATAAGTTTGTTACTGTGTGACAATACTTTGTGAAGTTGATCATCCCCAAAATTATATGGATTTTCACTATGAATTAACAAAAAACGTATCCGCAAGAAACACTCGTTATATAACTTATCCTTTCGCGGTATAAACGGTGAACTAGACAATGATGCAACAGACGTACCATTTGATCTACTTGTGTGAATTAAACTGCATTTAGTTTCTGACAACTTCGCGATAAGCATTATTAAAGTGTGTTGTGCTACACGTGTGATTGTCAGCTGTCTAGTTTGCTCTTATGTCCGCCTGATCGCCATATAAGTAAGAACAAACTGTGATGGATTAAAATATTACTCGGAGATTGTGTGAAATTTCGATCAGCCTGAACTAGACCAGGGATCCTATTCTCGAAATTTTCTTAAACTAAGAACTTTCGTAAATATTTACGAAAGAACTTACGAAAAAGATAAGGCCTATTCTCGAAACTTTCTTAAACCTATCGCAAGTCCGTCCTTTTTAAGAGCTGTTGCAAACTCAATGCTATTTCCCCGTCACGCAACTTTGGAACTCCCTCAGTGCGCGACATTTTGCTGATGAGCGAACATTGTTTGTTTTTACTACTTGCCCATTTATCATCGCAAGAAACTATTCTATACTTTATTCTGTCGTTGTGATTATTTATCACGACATTGTCTTTTTTCATGTGGCATATGATTCGAGTTGCATCGAAAAGGCGTGAACAGTCGGCGTGACCTAGATTCGAGCCGAGGCGGGGAAGTAACTTTTATCCGTTCACTGTCATAATCCTGATGAAGTTTATTCTCGATCATACTCAAATTTCACTGAAGTAGTTGTTTATTAACGAAACAGAAAGTATTTAGTTTGCGTATTAGTGTGCCACTAGCTTAAAACAGTAATGCAATCTAAATGTTACATTGTAAATGTACGTGTCTATATTATTCTGTAACAATATGACAGCTGTAACCAAAAATAATAAAATGTATCATGTGCTGACACATTCACATAACACCAACGACAAGGTGAGATTATATTGAATTTCCCTACTCCAAATTACTATTTGCAGTTTCTTTTATTATTTAAGCCTAAAAAATCATAGTTGATTAAGTTGTCTTCTAATAATTATGTTTAGTTTCCATAAAATTTACAAAACCAACACATGTAAATAAACATGTTTATGTCATCTTTCTCTTCGGATGTTGACACTATATTTACTGAAAACTATGCAATGTGTGCAGTAAAGTCTGTGTAAGTAGGATCAAGTCCAAAGACATTGAAGCATCATTAATTCAAAGATAATAAAACCAATATAATGTTCAATACAATTACATCTTTTACAGACATGAGCTTCTTAATATTCTATATAAGTTTCATTTCCTCAATCCTGAAGACAGGTATCTATAAAATAAAAGTAGGCTCATGATGATTTCATGAAAAATACCACTCCAAAGTTACAGATTTTTTAATTTTAAATTTTAACCAGTGTTATGATCAGAGTGATTTTTATCTTTCTTTGATTTGCCTGGTTTCAACATATTGTTCACGTCTTGATGTCATTGGTTGTTGTTGACCTACAACCTTGATGAACAGCAACATCAATGACAAAGTAAGTTAACACTTAAAAGTCCAGTCTATATACTGTATGCATTACTGCGCTCGGACTTGTTTAGCAGAGATGCTAATTACAGGGCAGGTGCATGAAGCAGCCTGATCTTGATTGTAATGAAAGAATTCAGACAGGAGACTGGAACCTGTAGTTAGCTCAGGGATATTAAGGAGCAACCATTTGATTGTCTATGGGGTAGGGAGGAGGAGATTTAAAAAATAAATAGTTTGCAGAAATTGTAGAGAAAATAGATTGCAAGAGTCAAGAGTAATAAATAAATAGATTGCAGATATATTGCAATTTTTTCTTGCATTTTTCAGTTCATGAAATATGAAATGTTTTATATACCTTCATTGTCTTCAAAATCAAACACATCTTGAATAAAAAAGAATATTTAACATATAAATAGTTTGTTGGCAATGATCTAAGAACAAAATAGATTGTGACATGCCATATGATTTTAAAAAGAATTAGAGAAATATTTCCAGCACCCCCCCCCCCCCTCCCCACAAAAGAAATGAATAATTAAGGTGAGCATTACCATTCCCCTCTGCTTCCATAACCCAAAACTCCTCCAATACTGCAGTGCTGCAAATGCCACCTTTGTGAACAGTTGTGTAGGGGGCCTGGAAAACCCTTCAACGTAAATTGCTTTTAACGCACAGTCCAGTATTTATTGAGGTCAGAGTGAACTCTATAACTGATCTAATGCTATACAATTGCCAGTCATCACTGAACTTTTAAAATGGGTGGATTGGAGCCAGGCAGGGCGTCGCCTGAATTATTGTTAATAGGAATGATTGCGCCCGAAGAGCCAAAACTTCCATAATACATTTCATAATTTTCAGCTGCAAAAATACCACACTCTGTGCACACATGGAAGTCACTTTGTGCAGGAGTCATTGAATTTCATGCAATCACTAAAAATCGCAAAAGCATGAATTGGGGCAAACTGTTCAAAAGGTTCGAGCATGATTGTTGCATATATACGGGTGTGGGGAAGAGCAAGGGTGCAGTATGAAAATAAACATCGGAGAGTTGCCGAGACTCCACACTGGCAGAACGTGACGGAGCTATTGGTGTGGCCAACGTGGGAGCTTCTCAACGGCACATTACAATAACCTTGAACTGCAGTCAAGCTGCCATCAGCAACTTGTTGAGACGTTATCGGCAAAAAGACCAGACACAAGACCGTCCAAGATCTGGAAGACCAAGGATCACAACGCCAGATGAAGACCGCTACATCTGGAGAATCCACCTGCGGAACTGATTCGTTACAGCAACGTCAACAGCAGCAATAGCAGACGAACAGTTTTATGTCGATTCCGTATTGGTGGTATACATCAGAACCTACCGTGCCTTCCGTCGAATGGCCTTAACCCCTCTACACCGTCAACGCAGATTACAATGGGCAAGAGCTGTACGTCGGTGACATCGGCGTAATTGGGAAAGGCTGCTATTTACGGATGCATGTCGCTTCAAGCTGTTCCAAAAGGATGGTTGAGTCCGTGTTTATCGACGTAGGGGAGAGCGACGGGCGCCCAGCTACATCCAAGATGTGCACCGTTATGTTGGAGGCTGAGTTATAGTATGGGCAGGTATTTCCGGTCACCAGAGAACAAGGCTTATGATCATCCGTGGAAATCTGACTGCTTTCCTCCCTCTCCCACTTATCTCCCCTTAATTTCAAACAGCATCGTTTGTACTTCATACGACCCGTATATTTGACCCTGTTAAACAGCCTGCACGCAACACTGGAATGTAACGTCTGTCTGCATTTCCATTCAGCACGTTCTTTCCGACGTCGGTTTCGAGGCAACCTCTGTACAAATCGGCAGGCAACATTAATTCAAACATTCAGTTTTGGATATCTACAGTGATACTTGGTCGTATGTTTCTCCCCAGAGGCATATCGCTTTTCCGTTTTTGCACCGAAACTTTGGAATTCCCTATCCCAAGAGATCAAGGCATCGGATTCAAACACTTCATTCTTAAGACATCTCTAAACCTTTTCTCTAAGCATTATCTGCCAACAACTGCGCTCAATTGCCTCTGTCTGCATAATTTATGTAAAGCGCCAGTAAGCAGAACTTGGCCTGGATACAAGGCGTTCTATAAATGTATTATCATTATCAGTATTATCTCTTTAAACGCTGACATTTGTTGAAGCATAGGTTTATGCAGATTCAGAGCTTAGTGCTTGAATCTGATAACCTCATCCGTTTCGGACACGCACACAGATACAAACGTAACCTATTCTGAGGTATATCTTAATTCAGAAGTCGTTCACCAAGCAGTACGTAAAGGGCATGGGATTGACTGTACGCCACTAAACAGACACATTTGTAAACATCAGATACAGAATCAATATTAACCGGCGGAATCATTTGTGTATAGGACAACACGCGTAAGCTGAAACAGTCTTGTTGGAACGTTAGTTCAGTTCGGAACACTCAGTCACGTCATACCATGCTTAATAACTGTCATCTATAATTACTTATCACCCTTGCTAAAACATGAAATGAAAGTAAACAATTCTGTTATCCCAGGAAGAGACAAAGCCTGTCACAAATTTGTAGAAGGACTCGAAATTTGTTAACTGTAAAAGAGGGCCGATATTATAATTTGACGTTAGTATAGAGGCTGGATTATGAAAACTCTCTGCAATGGAGAGCAAACTATACACGAAAAAAAAGGCAAGACATAATCATTATAGTATCGTGTTAATTCATGGAGAACAACATGCAAGGTAGGTATCCGTTCACATGTTCTCCAAGCGACGTACTTTTTATTTGGCACACTTCCAACGTGGAGTTAATGCCTTAAAGGGACATATTCAAAGATGCATCGTGTAAAAAGCATGTTTCTGTCTGTTATTCGAGTCGTTCTATACCACACACTTTCCACGATTTTTTAAAGCCAAGATTCAAGCATATTTAGGCGATAAACAAAATGGATTCCCTAAGACGATAAGAGACTATAAATATATCTCGCATCGACATACACATTCGGGTGACGTCACAACCCGATTCCGGGTCAGTGCGCATTTGCTACGTTGTAGAACAAAGCGAATGCGGATTGATGTCCCAGCACCAACATATACAGCCAAACACAAGGAGATCAATTTGACTTGCGTTTGATAAAGTGAAGTGTATGGTCCCCAATGCCATCAGAGTTAATGTTTTAAAAAGAGAGATTTAAACCTATATGGCTTTTGGTGTTTGATATTCAACTTTATGCCCCTTTAAGCATCTTAACATAAAATGACAATGTTAATGCTAAATTATATATTGAGGCTCAGCCTTTGGAAACTCGCATAACGTGCCCGTACCATCACCGACAACATTCAAAAAGTTTTCACAATCACGGCTGTTTCCCTGAATGTCATAAACCTTGTGTGTCCAGAATATAATGAGGGTCCTTTAAACTATGTTTCATAATATATATGAAGAGCCTCAGTCCAGTTTAAACCTCCGCGTTGTCACGATGGCAGTCAATATTCCAGGTCTCATCTCTGTGATTGTCTTCTACGTGGTCATCCTCATTATAGGAATATGGGCAGGCAGGAAATCAACCAAATCGAAAGATTTAGCCGAAATATTCCTGGCCAATCGGAATATGGGACTTATAGTGTCCCTGTTTACAATAACCGGCAAGTACAAAATGCGGATTCGCGTGTTACTTCTGAATTGTGGACCCTTTATATTCCATGTAGTAGTGGTATTTTCTTACACCTGCTGCCAGGGCGTTACTTGCATTCTACGTATCCTAATTCTTGGTGTAAAATGCTCCTAATTTAAATTTGCTTTTTGTTGATTTCATTACCTTCACTTCCTGTCATTTTGCGTTCTCATTCCGTCATTATTTCACTCTGTTCCGGAAATGGTCAAAGGCTGCCTCAGTTGTCTCCGACGTTCACACGAATGTACAACTACACTCTCAAAAGGCCTTGACATCACTTTAGGCCAATGGTAGTTAACTAATACATAACTTAAATCCACATTTAATTGAACAAAAAAACATAAAACATTTTATCTGGGTTTTTGTTTTATCTATTAGATTATTTATCTATCTCCTAACGTTATGTTTTCATAAAATAATCGATATTGTTTGCGCAATGTGAATTACAATTTGAGTTTAAAATTCTACAATGGTAACAATTCTTGGTTTATGGGATCTGTATGATCAAAAGGACTGGTTTGAAGAACATGATCTTTTTTCAGCTTCTTGGTTGGGTGGTGGATTCATCAATGGTACAGCCGAGATCATAGCCCAGCAAGGTCTCGCCTGGACACAGGCTCCGTTTGGCTTCTCCATTTCTCTGATTGTATGTAAGTTAAACAACAGCCGTGATTAGTTATTCCGATCAAGTTGCAGATGAACACCAATGTATGTATCAATGTCTTTGGACGAACCTTCCTCTTGAAATCGTACACTGCTTTTACCTACACAAACGTGCAATAATTCACTTTTACCTACCCACTTGAGTTGAAATATACGCCGTTTCACCTATCAACCCCACCCAAAATTATACACCACTTTTATCAGCAAGCCCCACATGAAATCATACGCCGCTTTCACATAAAAAAGCTCTTGAAGTCATTCACCACTCGTATGTACCTCTACAACCTTCTTCTTAAAATCATTCACTACTTTTACCTACACACCTCACTCGAAATTATATATCGCCAAATCATACATCACTTTTACCAACAAACCCCACTTAAAATCATATAAAACTTTTACCTACTGTACAAAACCCCACTTGAAATCATACACCACTTTTACCAACGAACCCCACTTAAAATCATATACAACTTTTACCTACAAAACCCCACTTGAAATCATACATCACTTTTACCAACGAACCCCACTTGAAATCATATACCACTTTTACCTACAAGCCTCACTTGAAATCATACACCTTTTACCTACACGTTTCACTCAATTATCTTGCACCGATTTTGCCTGGAATCTCCAATTGAAATCATACACAACTTTTACCAACGAACCCCACTTGAAATCATATACCACTTTTACCAACGAACCCCACTTGAAATCATACACCACTTTTACCTACAAGCCTCACTTGAAATCATACAACACTTTTACCTATGCGTTTCACTCAATTATCTTGCACCGATTTTGCCTGGAACCTCCACTTGAAATCATACCCGCTTTTACCTACAAACCACACTTGAAATCATAAACCCCTGTTACGTACAAACCGCTCTTGAAATCATACACCGCTTTCACCGAAAACTCTCAACACTAAGTCTCTACAGCCTTGATTAAACTCAAGTCATGATAAATTAGTTGTTATCAGTTTTGCATATTTTGTCCGCAAGATACAATTATCTGAAAAACAGACTGCAATGCAAAACTGTAGGGAAATGTGTTATACTGCAGTTTAGTTCCCCTTATATGTTGAACTTGTAGAATTGAAGTGATTTTTATTTAAATGAATTTCATCTATACTGGCGTCCAAAAGAAAGTTTACCAAGATTTTGAGAGACTACTGAATAAATTCACAAATGCGTTGGATATGCAAGAGATATCCCTTCCAGATTAGGAAGTTTGTTCAATGACATGATATCAGTCTAATTACACTCTTTGAAATCCTAGCATCCTTTTGATCAACTGTGACATACAGACGTATGGGAAAATAACTGAAATCATTTGCTATTGTTTCTTTCGCACGTGGTGTTTTCATGCAATATTGTTACTACTGACAATTAACCACCTACCAGAGAAGCTGAAAATGTAATGCTAAAGGTTATTGAATTTTAGGAGAATTTGCCTCGCGTGAAATTTTCCACAAAATTTGAAATTAATGACGTATCGGCACATGCATCGATTGCACATGTTGTTTATGAGTGTTACTGTATGCATTGGCATGTGATATGTGTCAATATTTATCATGTGGATTTCGAATACACTGCGTGTTATTATAATAGTGTTCTCACTATTTTTGACCTTATTTTTCTGTTCTGTTGTATATTAACTCAGTTCTTCTACCCCTCAGCCGGTACCACTTTAAGGGTTTGCGCCCCCCCCCTTCCGTTCTTTTGAAATGTGACGTCACGGGGCTGCCTGGTTACGCCTCGGAACTAATATTGATACATTCGTAACGACTAATACTTTAACCAATTGAATTAGAGTTAAGGTTGGAAAGTGGTCAAACGGAATGTTTTCTTTTCAAACATTCAACCTTTGGAACAAAATAAAATGCATAAAAGTATGTACATATCACGAATAATACAAAAAAGATACAGCATGTCTGTCGGCTTTACAGCCTTTTGAATAGCCTCGTTTATTTTCAGACCCCCATGCCACAAAATAGAAAAAAATACACTCCGAACTTTCCGACAGACTCTTGAAAATATTCGTTAACCTTCGGAAAGGTTAACCTTGTAAATAAATGCATTTGGCTCATATTCGGAAAGCATTCGGTAATCAACAGAACATTCTTCGGTAAACCCTCAGAGAAATGTTCGGAATGAGGCTCTTTATTTCAAAGTCGAAAATATATGCGTCTGCATCTGCCGGGACTAAGGGAATATGGCGTTATTTAATTAGGTATATACTTTTACAATGTATGATTGACTGTTTATGCTATTCATTTCACAAAGACAGCACCAGACCTAGTTTAGCGTTCGGGAGCACGTATCTAACTTTAAACACATTGAATGAAACTCCTACCTGAGCGAAGTTAACAAAGAAAAGCTGTTCGTGAGTGAGGTCAATACCAGGCAACGGCGGCTCGATTTCGTTTTCAGACACCCACTTCTGATATGCCTGCAAAAGAATTAAAACCATAAACATAATAAGTATAATTAAACATATACATGATGACCAATAGATTGCTTATAATATTAGGGTTCAAGGATTATAATATTAAATATTGAATGAAACTGAAAATTTTGATTTTACTTATTTTTTAAAATGTTTATTAGCGCCACCCCTACCCTTTCACCCCCCCCCCCCCCCCAAATCCGTAAAATTGATTTTCAAGAGTGGCATCCACCCTGGTGTTGATCAGTGGTTATATAGCTACAGTTTTTTTTTCACATGGAAAAAAATTTAAATTGATATTTTTGCAGTCTAAACTCAAAACAACGTAAAACTTTATAAAACCAAACCAAAGGAGAG
>JAUELE010268396.1:0-10074 GCA_031471655.1 Diodora aspera | reverse complement strand
ATATCATGTAAATATTAATGAAGTGCGCAATCTAAGTTGTTATAACTTGCGCCCAATCCCTTTCACTTTGTGAACAAAATATGTTAAAATCAAAGCATTTTGCTCTCGCGTGTGGCAAATGTACGTAAAAAAAAGTTCGCGAATGAAAAAAGTCTTACGTTAATTTGTCACACACGAGAGCAACGTGCTTAAGCAAAGTGGCACGAAGGAAATTGTGTTCAGCAGATTTATCCTGTGTGTGGCGGGCAAGAGCGCTAGAGCGTGTGGCCTCCGCTTCAGGTGTCTGACATTTAGCATTAATAATGAGGAGCAACCTTAGGAGGCCACCCTTGTTTACCATATTTCCAGCACAGCAAACGCCGAAAACGCTGACAGAACAATTTGTGTCACTCTCCAGCTGTACTCTCGAGCCAGGTAGGCTATGGGTGTGATACACACAAGCGAAATGCTCCATACAACCGCACAGAAAAATCCTATCAAGCTGCGGTGAGACGTGGGGAACAGCTCCAACGTCAAGATCGTCATTGGGTTACTGTAGCCCTGGGGACAGAACGAGAAAGCATCGCATTAATAATTAATGAGAAGAAACCAAGTTAATCTTTGACAGGCAGCTACAATGCAGTAAAACAGGCGCACTGGTGACATATGTTGAAAAACAACGCAGTAAATGTATGTTAAGCAGTCGAATAGGCGTAATTGTTGACGTTTATTTGTCTAACGTCACTTGGCGTCGTTAGATGAATTGTAGATGTGTGAAAAGCTTTTGATAACGTCACACGTACATTTTTTTAATAGCTCAGAGAATCTACAAATACGAGTATATATCAACATAATGTGTGACAAAGCCAAGGTATGGCGCGTAACTTGTTTCAAAACAGCCATTCTAGTCATACATTTTGATTTATTTGGTCAAACAAGACAACTCTTTTAAAATATTTCTGAAATTGCGAGGCATTGTTGCCGTTAGCATAATCATATCAAATCAACGGAAATGCGACTGATAAACACGAAACGAAATATGTTGGTAATATTTGCAAAAGGTTTATATTGTTCACCATAAATTTATTTAAAAAAAATCCAAAGTCCTGTGGGAACGTGAAATAAAGGAGAGGAGTGTCCTAGTATTTCTGTTATCTGACACAACTATTACAGAAAACAGCTACCAACGTTAACCAAGCATGGCGAGGCACAGTAGGTTTGGTAACTATTGTCACGGTGCGCGAAAAAGGGACCGAAAAAAGTAACAGTTTTATTACGCAATTTTCAAGCGCTTTTAAATACTTGGACAAGGTAGTAGCACCGCATTACTGTTCATTTCGGATATTGTTATAGCCAGGTCTTAATTTTGACTTGGTAATTTATCTAATTAATTGATTAATAACTAAGAGGTACCAATATGCTTTCATTTCTTCTTTGGCTTCTGTACAACTATATACTCACCAATCAACTGTCCATTTTCCTATTTCCATCTATACTTACTCAATCTACGATATACTGTATACAATCTTTCTTCATCAAAACATAATATGATATGTGTTACTTTTATCCTAGCTGTTACTTGTTTCCTGCTTGCCTTGGCCTGGTGTTACACCTGACCTTGAAGTCTTTTTACGGAATGTTAGAGAACGTAAAACTGCAATGAATGCAGCTGCTTGACATCGTTTAATGACTAAAGCTTTAGAGAACACGTTTTGCAATTCTTATTCTTCCTTACCTGATGTATGAATCCAGTCAAAAATTTCAAAACAAGGAGTGCTGTGTAGTTGGGAACAAACGCCATAGCGAGAGCTAGAGCAAAGAGTATCAAGTGGCAGCCTACATGGAGGACCTTCCGTCCAAAACGGTCACCCAAAGTTGGTAGACACAGCGCACCAAAGAACATCCCCATCATCACCAAAGTCTGAGCGAGCCTTCCCATGGACTCCCGATCACAAACCAAGTTCCACTGAAAGAGAAACACGTGTGTCTCACATTTTAATTCTTGTGCTAGCAAAACGTTACCATTCTATTCAATAGAATAATTTCGGCACATACGAGCCAATTTTCTCAGATCTGATATTTTATATCTCAAAAGGGATTTTATCAAAATTTGCATTACGACGTATCCCAAGATCAGATCCAACAAAACTTAATCTATTATTCCCCACTTAACGAAGTTAGCGTGAGATATGGTAATGGTCTCGTTCCGTCCGTCCGTTCATTCGCCACAACTCTAATCGGTCGATTGCGGAGAGACTGTTTGACATGTATTGGTATAAAATGTTTGGTATTAAAATGTATCATATACATGTAACTATGCGTGATATCCCTTAGATAAGCTCATCACATATAAACACGTATTACATAAGTGCATATATATGCACATGAGGTTACCGGAAATGGAACTACTTTCAACTGATCACGTGAGCAAATATTTACAAAATGGCTTCTTTTAATGTTGACGACAATGTTGTAATCGACAACAAGCGTTCGGGCACCGTTATATCTGTAGTTCATAGACAAAGGATTTATCACATGCAAAGACAATTGTTGGCGCAGTGGTAATTCTTGGGAGCAGTGATCCTTGCGATTGAGCCTATTCACATATTAATGCGCGTTTGTTTGTGAATTGACAGAATCGATCTTTCAAAATTAAGCAATAAAAAGACAATGAGACGTTATATGATAAATAGAATTCGTCACTCGTTTTTGATTATGTAAAATATCAACCTCGTCTAAGATAATCGGTATTTGTCTCGCCAAGGCTCGACAAAAACCGGTTCTCTTAGACTCGGTTAATATGTTACATATTCAAAAACACTCGTTACGAATCCTCTATTTATCATTGTTACATTAATTATTTGCTCTGGTACCACCGTTGGTGGTAAATGAAAAATATAATGCCTGAAGTCATTTGTTATCCATATAGACAGTTCAAAGCAAAGACACAAACTGACAAGTGACAGAGAGATGGATTAGCAGGAAGAGGAAGCTGTACACACAAAAGGAAGATTAAGGTGTCAGGGAAGTAAGTTAGGGTCTACCTTGGGCATACTTTTTTTCTGGCGATAAATTTAGCACTGCTACAGTGTGCATCAACAAATTAACCCTGGGACATTGACTGCGGTGTATTACACAAGCAGGAATTCTGCAACAAACACATTCATATAGATTGCTTCTCTTTCATATTATTACAAGTAAACTAATTTCGCTTCCTGAGGGACAAATTATGTAACTGTGTTCATCAGGGTGGGCCCGACAGTCCGACATCCAATTGGCCTAACCCTAATCCTAACTTTATCTTTATCCGAACCTTGCCCGATCCCTAAGCCTAACCCTAACACTCCCTAACCGACCTATATGTTACAACCCTATTCTCTAGTGGACCCTCCTTATAATACCTGGTCACGCTTTCACGGATTTGGCCCCGGATTGCTATGGTTTTGAACCGTGTTAAAACCAGGATGTGTTGGCCTAGTTTGCCAAGGTTAAATGATGTTATGAATATGCTACGGTTCTGCAACGGTCCTTCTACGGTTATTTCACGGTCATATCACGGTCATATCACGGTCATGTCACGGTCTCTAAACGGGACACAACTGTAGCATATCCGTGGTCTATCGAGGGTTTCCGAGGTCAATCAGGAACCCATTTCTGACCACAGTTAATGCCGAATCGGCTAGGGATATGTTGCAGTTGTGTCACGGTCACTTAACGAACACATAACGGTCACCGACAAAAATGACATTTTCAAAAATTAAAACGGATAATCCTAGATTATAAACGGTCTTCCGGTCTCCCGGAACCTTGAAAGTGTGACCTACACATCACGTACACTGTAGTGTCAGACTACTGGGGAGAGCCCTATACATCCAGCCTGGCAGCAATTTACGTACAGCGCTGACTAAGCCGGTTTTTTGTTCGTGCCGTGACTCTGTAGGAAAATATAAACTGAAACCCTCCGGATGCAGAGACCCATAACATGAAGGTATTCCTTTGCAACCGCGATCACATTCGTAACATTAATCAAATATACTGTCTATGGTATAGAAATCTAAGTGCAATAACCTATTGCCGGTTAGTAAAATAAGTATGTACTGCCAAGATAAAACAAAATAGAAGTACAAATATAATTACAGTGAGGTTGACCATATCATATCCAAATATTACTCCTTGAAATCTCAATGGAAATGATATCCTTTTCGTTACAGTATTGAATCTGACTGTTGTCGAAACATAACGGTGAGCACCGGTTGTACTGGTTGTTTTGCACTCGGACCACCAAGACACGTTTTCCCTTCCTTCATAACATCTCTAACATGAATGAATTGCTGCCATCACAGGAGAGACAACTCTGCCATTGTAAATATTGGAAAAGTAAATATTTGCAAATGGTTTTAGAATTTCAGTTGTATTAACGATCTACCGGATATGACATTTACCCATTTAAAGTGACATTATTTATTATACTAATAATAATAATAAAGTATACTCTTATATTGCGCTTCATTCATCCGCAAGCATACTCAAGCGCTCAACATTAAAAAAACATACATCACGTTGTTCTCGTTGGTGAGCGGCCAGAGTTCCGGGCAGTGCATCCCCCAATTCATGTTCCAGATAGTACTGGAACGTAGGAGAGTTAACCTTGACCTTGTTTTGTACTGCAATAGGAATCTCGCAAATGTACTGTTTTAGTTCGAGGACAGAAGAAGGATGATTTGTATCTCAACACCTCTGAAGAATCCACATGTTTCTCTTGTTATTACTTACATAATTAACACTACATACTGTGACTCTATTACAAAATAATTGCAACGTCTCAGGTATAACGGACCTGATCTTGAAGTCCATCGCTGACGGTTGATAAACTCAAATACCGCCTTAGAAGTTTATTGCAACCACCAAGACCGAATAATTAATTCTTTACGTTAATTTGGAAAAAAATGGTTTTGTTGCAAGTGAAAGATGTGCGATTTAATGCAACAAAATGCAGCAAATATTTATCACAATTTTCCTCGTTAGAGATACCGATATCATAATATACTGAAAGAAACAAATAAGGAATCACTAAAAAGAGTATCAATTGGCCTCCATTACCAGGATCATAATAACTCTGATAATAAACAAACATTAGGCAGAGTCACTGGCATATCAGTGGAGAGTGTGAACACCACAGGTTCTGGATCAACCAATACCGTTCGCATGATACACCATGTGATCCCTATTTTCTACAAGTTTATTCTAATCCATTGGACACTAGAATCTTCTCAGGAAAGCCATATGCATCTATGCTCTTGATTTGACTGAAAAGACCGTTTTGCTTACCGAAAACATTGCAAATCTGGGAGACTTGAAGCTAAGAAATAATGCAATAACTAAAACAAACACATCTGTTTTATTTGAATATTTTCTCGTTTCCGTTAAAGTTTTACGAATTCATAGAATGTCGGTGTGTTTTGCTGGTGCCAGAATGTATTGGCCTTCATTTGAGGTTCATTGAAATTACAACATCCTTACTTCAGCAGAACCGATCCGACTTACTGCTAGTGGATTATGTTTCACGCTGGCGTCTTTGTCACTTGGGAGTTGCTAGATATTGCAACACTCAGTGTTTTATCCCGACAAACAAGACATTTTAGCAATCAATAACTCTTAATCAAATGTGATGAACCCGGTATCTGGAACGTTTATAGTTTGACGGCTGTCTTGACATAATTACTTACGTTAATTACACATTTCTGCAATTATTTGTCATATACCTTCTAAAGTGTCTTGACGAATCGGCATTTGGTTTCAACATCTTCATGTGTGTCGTAAAACTGATATATACGATGAAAGTTTAGACATTCTGAGGTGAGTTGGTGTCGTCAAACGAGCTCATGAGCGTGTGAGATTAAGCAAGGTGGAACCCGTATGATTGGCTTGTGTTGTGAAGCTTCAAGGTCTTCTAAGGTATTCCCTGCCTCACAATCAGACGCTGGCAAGTCCGGTGATGTCACCTTGGGCAAGTGCCTTTACTAGGAAATTGTCTGAGTTACCCCAGCTGGAATTGAATACCTGGTCTGAAAGTAATCCTAATGTGAAAGTTAGTCTTTTAGCGCCGAAAAAGGAGTCGGCAAATAATATGGATAGTACATTGTTTTCAAATTACGGGGTAATAATTGAAACGCTTTAAGCGCTTATGGATTCGTGTATGTGAACTAGCGCAGTACGCATTCACTCAGTTAATTAATTATTATCAAGCATACTTTGTACGTGGTTTATTTCCGTCGATTGGTGATTGCATTTCTGTCAGCTGTTCATTTAGTCAATTCCATTGATGCTCCTTGCCTTTGATGCAAAACTCATGTCGCTAGACATTACTGAGATGTTTAATCTGAAACTCAAAAGATGCAATACGTATGTTGGAATAATCTAACTCAATGCATGGGTGAAATAAATTATTCCGAGGACATCCGTTGAGTCTCCTACTTTAAAGCAAATGTTGATATTTGTCACCATTGAACATTGTGCAAAACTGAACGATTGCAGTCAACACAACTGGCGCAGCCAGATCTGTGACCGAAATAAACTGTCATTATATTTTGTTTTCTAAATACTGATTATTGTCTCTCGGTGATACACATAAGACACTATATGCGTATACTTTCTTTATTAACAACAGAACATTTACCGTTAATGGCAAACTTTGGAACATATTTTAATATAGAACGAGATGAAAGGCCATCTAAACAGTGTCATTTATAAGTAATAAAGATGAATGCATTTTTGTTAGTTTTTCCCTACTTTCATTACTTGCGAAATCTGTTTATGCCTCCGAATTTCACTAATATCCGACATTAAATATAATAATGTTATAGTCAAACATTTCATATAAGCATTGCTGTTTATACTTTGAATTAATTAAATTATCGTAGTAAATACCCTTATCTCTTGTCATATACATACATATTTATATGATTGTAACGTTATAAGGAGCGCTGATCTTCCCACAAGTATACTACTCGTCTTCTATCACCTTATACACCAAAGTGCTAACTAGTATTTAAATGACGTCATCAGTGTTCTGCATCTTTTGGTTTGAGCATTTCCAACTTGTGTACCATTTGCGGTTATGTAGGAATGGTTTGTACTACATCGTCATCATTCTCGCTAAACCATTCTTAATTTTAGACTTGAAATTAACCAATGTGCGCATGCTCAATTGACAGACGAATTATGATGTATGTGCTTCGGGTGCTGTTTGCAACAATAGATAACCGTCTAGTGTGGAGCCCGAATAGAATATGATTTTATTATGGGGATTTATATTCTATTTGTTCAAGTGATTTTCTCTGGCGTGGGTGTATGCAGCTAGTCTAATTTAAAAGATTGCAAGTTGATTAACTTGAGCGACTAAAACGCTATCGGAAAGCATCCATGTCCCTTTTGCAGGATCGATGCTATTAGCTGTGGACAATTCAACACTTCGGGAAGCATTGACTTCCAGTATAATTTTAGAGAGTTCTGGCTGTCCAACAATAAGTCTCCCTTGAGTATAAACATCTTCCATGGTAGGTCTGTGTGTGTACGCTCTCCACCAGATGGCAGCCTCCACAGCGCCATTGTGACGTAAGATGTATTTTATGGCTCAACAAATTAATCCGTCTAATTTTGTACCGGCGATTGTTCGATAGCATATTTATTGATGTTCTCATAAATATTGCAAAACATTTTATTGCATTGAAACAAAGATAGTGTACATTTTCAGCATCGGGAGTGTCTGCCTTGGGTCACACGACGAATATTAACACCCTTTCTTTCCAGTTGTTGTTTATACCATCTGTAATGTTGGTCTGCAGCTTCTGAATTGAGATCTTGCCTCAGACCGCTTCCTTCATTGTTTATGATGACATTGTCAAGATGAGATATTCTCTTACGCCAACACTCCTGGCCACGAACAGTCACTGTGTTCACAAACAAGGTCTATAGTTTGTTAATAATGTTTCACCAGGTTGAGTAGTCCTGCTCCATGACTGTGGAATTATTTTTTCATTAATTAATAAATTCATTATAAAAGCCTTTTGCCAGTCTACAAATCGAATCTAGCTAGTAGGGCTCTTGAAAGAATAGAAATTAAATATAATAAAATAATTTAAAATATTTCATAGACTAATATTGTTAGTCTACAGGTTGAGCAAATCGTCTATGTGCAATATGTATAAGTTACCGTGCATTATATCTGAGCGCCCCGCATTTCATACAGAAAGTACCAAATCTTAACTCAATCTCAGTTAGCGACTAACATGAGGCTTCTAAAATTTAATTCACTTTTCATATCAATTTTAAAACGTTGCAAATAAACTCATAAGTCTGCCAATAATCCAATTTAAAATGAAAATGAAGATCTATCAACACACGAGCCCCTGAAAATTATTTCCGGTCCTTCAAGGGCAAAGGGGAATACTTGAGGTCTGTTTAGGAGGACACACGTTTCGTATACGCATGCACTTTTTTGTCAAATTGACCAATCGAATTACGAGGCCGGTGACGCGCATACAATCCAAGTGGCCTCCGGGAAAGATCTCTATAGTCTGAGGTTCCTCTAGAGACAAACGGTAAAACTATTAAAATGTTTGTTACTGTCACTAAGTCTCCAAATGCGTATTTTGTTCATAAGAGGTCATTGTTTACGTATATTAATTATGCTCTTCGAAGTCTGACAATGAAATCGTCATTCCAAAATACCAGTAGTCTGGTTTCCCTGGTTTCACTGGTATTCTAAACACTGTTACAACATATCATGCAGTGGTTATTCAGAGGTCTTACCCTGAATATTTTCAGTTAATGTGAAATTTTTGGGTTGGAAGAAGCTTTTTGACGTTTAAATATCGGTTTGATATAAAGTTGCTTTCCCATCGGCATCATTTGCTCATACAGACTAACAGCGACGTCGAGTGTTGATGGGTGACAGGTACATGCGCAACCTATGAGCATGTTTCATTGTCTGGTTTTTGCGAAATATTATGGTCAATTTATTGTGATATATGTGCAGTTGGAGAGTCAGTGGCGCCTTTGTACCAAGTATCTAATTCATTTGTTGAGGACATTTTTGGAGCTGCCGATGTTACAATTTACCGAGATGTTTTCGATCTTCCAAACTTGGCATGGTGTCCCATGGGTATGCCGCTTTGCGCCAAATGACATTTACACTATCAGGGATGCATCTCGCTTCAGGCAGAAGTGGTCGCTTGTTGGAAAAGCCTGTCAAACTATCGCACTAAAAATCAAACTGTCGCGACTGCCAAAACGACATGTTATGTCAAACACCATATAAAGACCTCCACGAAAGAATAATCAATGTCACAGACTTTTTCTTTTGCGATAACTGAATTTTAAACTTTGGAGACATGTTTTTATGTAATTCTAAATATACTGTTCAAAGAAGAATCGCATAACCAGATTTAATGATAATTTACATTGACTAATTGCAGCAGTTAAAACACTTTTCGAAACGATATACTGCGTGCTGGTACAGACATGTTTCGCGAACACCATTTAGTACTGGATCATTGCTGTGACAAGACAAGGTCAGCTAGGGTCAATAACGATTGTGGTCACTGTTGGCTGTGAAGACTCTCTGACATCGTCTTCCCATGGAGTGAATCAAGTTCCTTATCATGAGTCTTGGAATGTTATGTCATTCCTCTCGGAGAGCCATGAACAACGAAGAGTCTGGGGCCCAAGATGACGTTGTCCAATGCGTCTGTCAAGTTCGTCCCACAAACTTAATGTTCCACAGGATTCAGATCGGGTGGTCTAGAAAGCCATGGGAGAACCTGAATGTTGTTTTGTGCCAAGAAAGCAATGGTCAGCCATGCAGTATGTGGACGTGCATTATCCTGCTGAAAAATGACGTTGTGTCTGTTCATGAAAGGGATGACGTGTGGTTGGATAATTTTATTGCAGTGCGGCTGTGCTGTCAGATTTCCCTGAATGTGTACACGGTCAGTCCTGCGCGAGTGATATAAGATCCCCACACCATAACACTGCCTCCGCCGAAGCTATCCACTACCTGTACACAGTTGGGCCCATAATGTTCGTTACGTCTCC
>JAUELE010268385.1:0-10075 GCA_031471655.1 Diodora aspera | reverse complement strand
CCCCCCCCCCCCCCCCCCCCCCCCCCCCCCCCCACCATAGGAATATGAGATTATTATTAACTCCAAGTCACTGTCTTTTTCATTCCCTAATCCTTTGGAGAGGTCACATGTTGGTGACATTACTGAAAGATTGCTTAAAACCATGTTAAGCTAAAAGTCACTACCAGAGTAATACGGGTTACTTGCTTTCAATGAGAGTTTACCTTTGCAAAGGTGCTGCAACTACAAGCATACTTGTTGACTATTTCAGATGACACGGATATGTTTACCAGCTATGGTGGAACGTGGCCGCGGTTACATAATCAATTTATCCTCCGCAGCTGCTGAGATTACAGCACCGTTAATTTCAGTTTACGTTGGAGCCAAGGTAGGACATTAAGCAGATTGTTAAGGGTGGTATTACATAGCACATAGCTTCCTTGTCGAGCCATGTACTGTAGTCAAGCTATGAATGACATATTGCCGACAGCCAACATCATTTCACTCAGTCATGTACCAGTCTTGGCTTTGTGAGTATCAACCATGCTAAATTCGATGGCGGTCATCCAGTAAAGTATATTCCCGGGAGTGTCATGGTGTTGAATAGGGCAAAATACCCCAATATCTGTCATACAAGACCACCTACAAAGCAGAACAGTTTAATATCATTTTTATTTCTATCAGTCCTTTTACCACGTCTTCCCCCTTGATTTGGACATTGCTGATCACTTGGGTTATGGTTGAAAGATTGTTCCTGCAGGGTAAACCTAAAGCCCAACTCCAAACTCGCAAGTATGAACACGGAGCAATACCACGTCATGGTTGAAAATTAAACATTAACGAGTGACTGTCAGGACAACTCGAAAACATTGAGTTGCTTGTCTGATCAAACGGAGTACAACACATCCTCGGAATATTTCTGGGAATTGGGGAACATTTTTCAAAGGTTTTTTAATATTATTACAGTTTATTCAAAGGCATTCTACAAAACTTCATCAAACGCTCCAGCTAAACACAGATCAAAGAGAAGTGACCACTAATTGTTTAGCTCTGTATGCCTATGTATATGCTGCTTGTACCTCAGATATATAGTCACCATGGAACTTGTGTTGCGTTCTGACTTAAGGATTGCCTTTGCAGTGTCAAACTGGATGTAAATTATGAACTAAAAGCGTAGTGTTGTTCCTTCTGCACACTGAAATTGTTAGGGATTCTTAAATCAGTCCAACTCATATGGTCAGACTATTTCTATCATCAACTCATGGTCTGGTTATTGGATGACGAACCTCAGGCTTAACTTTCAGAGCTAAATGGGAACATTTCACGTACTTGGCGTGCTAGTTGGGAAAATGCGACCCTGTTGTGCATGTGATGACCAAACCCTCGGTTGATACCAGGGATAACTTTCTCGCTGTCCCTCGAAGGTTATCTCGGCTACATCGAAAGAGGTTGTTATTTCAAACATAAGCATGCCTTATATTCCACACCTAGTGTAGACTGTAGAAACCAGTTTCATGAAGAACATACAATAAAAAAATCATTTTAAACTATCTGTTTGTGAACAAATTATTTTTGTTCTGCCAGAAAATAACAATTGCTATAAATGATATCAAATCAACCATTGCATGCTCACTGTATGATAATGATTCATGATAACTCATTCTGTATTGCCTTCATGCCAGAGATTCGTGGATTACTTCAGCAAAGGACTCCAGATTGAGTACAGAGACAAAGGGATCACAGTGCAGGTGAGGAGGGGGGGGGGGCACAGAGCAGTGTTAATATGTCATCTTGAGGAGGAGAATGAGAAGGCAGGCGAAAGAGGAGGCAAACAGTATTCAACAGCTTGCGGAGGAGAATGAGAAGAGGAAGGGGAGAACATTGTAAAGCAGTGATTAATATGTCGATTTGGGACAAAAGGGAAGGAATCGGGGAAGAGGAGAGCGGGGAAAAATGAAGAACAGTGTCCAGGGTTCTGAGGTCAAGCAGTGGTGGATTAACCATTAGGCTGAATAAGCTGACAGGCTTTGTAAAGAATATTTGTTTTCTAAATTTATTTGTGCATACAATACAATTTATTGATGTCTGACAACACTGTGAAACAAAATATATTATGTTTACAAATCCTTTAAGCCTAGGGGCCCGGCAAGTTGAGTGTATTTTGGATGATAACTTACTACCTCTGCATATATTAATTTACTCCATACCTAGTCACAGAAGTGTGGCGCACTGGGAACTTGGGTGGGTCAGGGTATAGCCCATAGGAAATGAGGGACCCTAGTAGGGGTTAACCCACCACTGGGTGCAACTCTTTCAATTTGGAACCCAGTGGAGATTCTGGGAAGTAATGTAATGTCACAAATAGAAAGACCGAAATACTTTGATTTTACTCCCTACCCACCTACCCCATTTTCGCCAAAGGTTTGATTAATTGTCTATTTCTGACAACCCAGGCTGAAGACTCTTTTTTCATCAATTTTCAGTCTGTGCGACCATGGTATGTGGTATCCAAGATGAGTGGAGTTACACGTGCCAGTATCATTGCCCCGTATCCTGATCAGTATGTCCGCTCTGCTCTTGGAACTCTGGGAATAACAACCTCAACAAATGGCTTCTGGATCCACCAAATCCAGGTAGGAATTGTACCAGGAATGTTCTGGTACGGTTCAAAAGGAAGTATGTGAGGTCGTATTGTTGTGGGTCATATATGCCAACAACAAAGGGGATTATATCGCCAGTCTTTGGTTTACCTCGTTGGGCTCCCAGATAGTGGTGTGGTTCACAATGGAAGAATAGGATCCAGTAATAACATCCAGGATTCAAGTAACAGGGTCTGTAGACTGCAGGATGTTATAGAACTGTTTATCACTAGTAATGTTACATATACTTCAGAGGTATTTTTCCCGTAAATCTGTATATATTGAACATTTACAAATAAAATGACACTCATTTTCAATAATATTCGTACAGAAAATACAAAAAGGCTGTTGTCTATGTAGCCCCCCTCTCTACCTAAGTTTTTATTGATAGGGAGTGGTAATAAGGTTATTCTGCAACGTGATTATTTTGATATAATTATTTTTTGTGTATGGTTCCAACCAGAATGTTCATTTAACAACAGAATGCAGGTCTAATGAGGAACTTTCATTAATATTGTTACAACAGTCTTTAATTCTTCTTTTAAAGTCATTTAAAAAACATTTCGTTATGACCAGGTCCTTGTGCTTTCCAAACATAACCAAATCCATTAGTGAACACAATCATTTTAGCATTAGTAACCCATGAATTTCTTTTGACTAGATCTAACTTATAAAGCATGATATAACATTGCTTAGGGTACCTGTCATTTGTCATTTCCAATAGTTTACACCAATATTTTATAATTTGTAACATTGTATCAACATAAATATAAGTTCTTTCACACTCTGCAAGAGCTGCTGCATTTGAACATTTATAACTAATACCAAGCACAAATATACAAAACTTTACATGAAATTGTTCAATAACATCCCATTTTTGATGACCCCATATTTCTGATGCGTACAATGATATTGGTTTTACCTGTATGTCAAACATGTTAAATAAAACAACAAGTGAAACATTATTAAATTGCTTGGAAAAGATCTTGACTGCTGCCACAGCTTTGTTTATCTTTGTAACGATGTTTTGTGCCGCTTTTGACCAAGACAATCTATTTGACAAAAAGCAAACCAAGATAGTTGTAGTACGTTGCCACTGACAATTTAGTGTCGTTCATATACCAGTATTATGTGTATTTAACTTTACCACCATTTCGAAAGACAAGTATCTCTGGGAGTTTTTCAAGATTAACAGCAATACCCCATTTCTTACAGAACAAAGATAACACATAAGTTTTTCTTTGACGACCGCTAATAGAGTCAGAAAAGATACATAAATCGTCGGCATAGAAAAGTCAAACCAATTCCTTATAATGTTGGTCAACAAAAATACCTCTGTCGTCATTTGATTCTATTTCCAGCTCTAACTGATTAATGAAAAGAGAGAAAAGTATGGGGCTTCAAATACACCCTTGTCTCACACCGGCTAGATAATCAAAGTAATCTGCAACTGATAGGTTGTCTAATTTAACACAGGCTTTGGTTTTTGAATACATATGTGTAATAATGTTGAACATATAACCATGGATATTGTTTGAATACATCACATACCACAATACATTTCTATTTAAGGAATCAAATGCCTTGCGAAAGTCAACGAACAAACAATAAAAGCGACCTCTTGTCTTAGTTCAATATTTCTGTACAAGTGACTGCAATGTAAACATATTATCAATCGTCGAATAACCTTTGCGAAACCCACATACCTTTCCACAAACGTTCATCAATGAAATGCCTCTGTAGTTATTTACATCAGTGTAGCTACCCTTTTTGTGCAGAGGATAAATAATACTTCTTGACCAATGTTGAGGGAAATTCCCTGATTTTAAAATACAGTTAAATAAAATACATAAATTAGGTAAGGAAGGTACTGGCATTGAATTTTAACATTCCGATAATATACTGTCTGGACCTGCACTCTTCCTAACTTTAAGTTTATTTAGTGCCCTTTCAATTCCATCAGCTGCAATGTCCTTATTTAAAATTTCAATAAAACCCTCATTATGGCACACCTCGCAGTCGTCGTGCGAAACATCATGTAAAGAGACCTGGCTCTTGTCAAGGCAACAAAGTTATCATCAATAAAAACCGTTTGTACATGCAACACTCTTTTAAACTAATCAACCCAGCCATTACGGCTGATACAAGATGTCATATACTTTGGGGTACTTCTGCCAAAATCAAAATATCTTACAGAATACCAGAACGTTCTAAGACTATTGTGAGTGCGACACTTTAGCAAAATATCAGAAGTACATTTTACAAGATAGTTTTCTTTCTTATGACGACATCATTCTCTAAACCTGTTTCTAACTTTGTGAAAAATTATCAAGAACTGCTTATCACCAGTAATTGGAAACGTATCCAAGAGCCTATACTTTTCACGCTTTAAGGCCTCGCACTCCGAATCAAAACAGGGAGATATGTCACGACTTTTACCCACATGTGCAGTAAACACCGCCATATTGTCGTCACTGGCTGCCAACTGTATATGCGATGTCAGTTGATCTACTGCTGCAGTTGTGTCCGACATACACGTGTCCTTAAACTGATCTACGGTCACAGCCTCCAGATACGTCCAGACACAAAAAGTAGTCCGCATGCAATTAAACATCAATTAAACATCAAGTCGACATTATATTTTTATGTGTGTGTTTTAATAGACATGAGTGTGGAATGCAGAAATATTTCGTTTTATTTCAGAGCTTAATTGTGTCACAATTGCCGGAATATTTCGTCATCAGCACCATAAAGAGTATGCGTGAAGACAGAATGGCCCAGATGGAGGGAAAGAAGACACAGTAGAATAGAGGCAGTTTGTGAACTCTTTGCAGCGCAGTTGTTTTGTTACCCTGCGCCAAGCTACGACTGATTGTAGGAAAATTGTAATGACTAACCCTTTCATATGCTTGAAACGAAACAACGACTTTATATAATGCATGTGTTGGGGTCGGTGGTTCAAGCATTTGGCTTTCCGTGTTCATACAGATGAACATTGTGTGTCTGTGGAATGAGTGGATATGTAGCTTTATATGCAGTTTTTCACGGCATGTACACTCGAACTGGATTTTACTTTAATTTGAGATACATCCAGCAGTCTTCCAGTCCCATCCTACAATACAGGGTCATTTACATCTGTCCCGTGGATCTCTTGGAGGGACGTTGATACAGCGTCCTGGAAGTGTGCAGAATCAGTCAGACATTTTTGCACCAGGTCCGCTGGCACCACCCCTGGCCTGTCTCAGATCAGATACAATGTTTAAAATATTCATGTACAAATACCATTGTCAGTCATTTCAGGGTCTTCCTGGACACACGAGTCAATATACCCCCTCCTGTTACAAATGGGGGTCATCAGTTTAATTTTTTGAAATCGATTAAAATGAACCCATTGTGTAGATCTGTATACAGCTTTAATCATTACGAGGGGCAAATCAACTGGAAGAACGTTTTTCATTGTTTTCGGCAATCTTTCAGCCACATCACCACGGTCTCACCAACACCACGTCGGGATCGGGGCTCCTGTCTCTCCAGGCTGAAAGAGAGGTGTCCGGTGCGGGACTCAAAACCACAACCAAGGCTGGCAGATTGCTGGGCCGACGTGCTGACCACTGTGCCATCCCACACCCCGCGTACTTTAGAATCAACGCTCCTGCAAGGCTAATCCCCAAAATAGCCTTTTCATGAGTGACTGAACGTGTCCTTAAGTTCTTTCCAATGAGATCAACTTGTTTTTGCGTTTGGTGTACCGTTTAAATTTGCCCTGTTATGTGAATCTCCCCAGTTGCGAGTGATATAGTGTTTCACATCACAGCGCTGCTATAGTGACAAGACAAACCATCCCAGTGACTGGCAAAACGATGTACAGAAAACAAGAAACACGTTGCAAATTTAGTTGGAAAAACATTTATAGAGTGTGTACCAAAAAGGGCAAACGTGAAAAGAAATGATACAGACCAAGCGTGGCCTGATTGTGCTACACTTCAACAGGACCAAATTAATTGTTCTTCCAATTTAGTCACCTCATCGGCTCCTCTGGGTTTTTTTCAGATAATAATCAACAGTGTACACTCCCTTTCAAGTGACATAGGTCAACATCACGAAAGAGAAGCCGGAGAAGTATGTTTTAAGATAAATAGTACAAACATATTCATGTGAGATGCATAGAGATAGACACTGAGAGAAGACTGAGCAGACTGTAAATTAGACATTGTAAAAGTGCAAATAACGCGGTATTATGACCTAGTAATTCTGCCCCATCTGGACTGAGAACCATAACCACAATATCTTACAAATTGCAGTGATGCATTATATATTATGGATCATGGATATCTGATGAATTACATGTTCAACAGGGAACAGTTCCGATAAGAGTACATCATCGGTGGACTCCGTGGAGGGAAGGCTTGGAACATCAAGCGAGGTGGCGAGGTGCAACTGACCCTTAGGGGAATCCAGGATTTTGGAAAAGGGGGCTGCACGATATGATTTGGGAAAAAAGAGAGTGTGCGGACTGAAAAAAATCCTCAGTTAATGCAGTTTTAATTCAAATGTAGCTGCATCCCCTGCTGAACTCGCCTATGTCTTCGCCTCTTTTCAGGAACTCATATAGTTCTGCCCTTCCTCCAATATAATTATGATATGTTGAAACTGGTCCCTATCTTGTAGTAGTTAAATATTGTATACGCTCCGAGTGTGTGAACAATGGCAAAGAATAACATTAAATAGCCTGTAACAAAACAAGATTAACAAGCGAAAGTAGATTTAAATCATTTGATCTTGTACCACGGAAAACAATAGTTGTTAAGAAATAGTGAAAACAGTCCACAAAGTACCACAAACTGCCTATAAATAAACGTGGGAAATATTGTTCAAGGAATGGACACACTTTAAGCATGCTACAGATCATCCTCAAAATCCAGGGCATACCGACTCCGTTCCGTACTGACAAAACGATCGTTGTGTTAGGAGTACATCCAGGGTATATTACGAACATTGGCGGAGTCATTATGATGATGATGGCCTAGAGAATCTGATGTCACAACATGCTTCTGTCATAAGCTTCAACATTATCCAAAAGGAGATTGGATTTATATATTAGACATGACTCTTACAAATGAAAGCTGGTTACCAGCAGGTAGGATTTTTGACAACTGGATGACCAATTACTTGACCCGTATGTTGAAACAAGTAGGTCTGTGACTTTTGATTTAAGATGTCTTTTGGCAATCTTTCAGACATATCACTGTCAGCCTTACATATCACCTGATATGTACCTGGTTGAATTCGAACCAAGGGGGTGCGCTGACAAAGACGACACTACAAAAAAAGGGGGGGCACAAATTAGGGTTAGGGTTTAAGTTTAGGACTAGAGTTGCTCGTGAAATGTTAGTCCCTTGATTCCCGTTTTTCAGAATGAAAAAAAATGAATGTTTTTTGCCATTTTTGAGTGTCGCTCTTCTCAGGTTGCTTCGAACCAAGAACTGTCAAGTTAGACAGATTACTGAGCTAAAACACTCTCCACTTTCATCAGAACTAGGCAGTTGAAAAACTGGTTGACGAGTGCCATTAATTTCCATCTCAAACCACAGAAGCAGCAGTAGCAGTAATATCAGTTGTAAAGATGTTTCTAAAATATTTGATTGCATGGTCACTCCCATTTTTTGCTATGGCTTTAAAGTTGGAGACGAGCCCCCCAATGATAAAATAGGCCTGGTCTATCTGTGTGAAATGGATAACATAAACCGTAAACACACATTGTAAAAGTATATGCTTAACACCGTATTCCCTTAGTCCCGGCAGATGCAAATTGCAAAAGCACATATTTTCGACTTTCAAATAGCCACCTTCATTCCGAACCTTTCTCTGAGAATTTACCGAAGAATGTTCCGTCGATTTCCGAATGATATACGAATATGAACCGAATGCATTTATTTGCAAGCGTTGCTATTCCGAAGGTTTACGAATATTTTCAAGATCCTGTCGAACAGTTCGGAATGTAGTGTTTTTTTCTAATTTCTAGAATGGGGACACAAAATAGATAGGGTAGTTTACGAGGCTGTTAAATTGACAAACATGCTGTATAATGTGTGCATTATTTGTGGTATGTACATAATTGTATGTGCATTTATCGTTTCAAAGAAAACATTGAGTTTGACCATGAATCCAACATTAAAAATGGAAGACCACATACATTGATTTCATTTAATCAGTCCATGGTTCTTGATGAATATGGTAGAGTGTCACTACATTATATATGTTAACGTATATATGACAAGGGTAATACTGTATGTATATTATTACATTTGCCCAATAATAGACTTGTGAAACAATAGTGAGTGACGTTGAGAGCATTTGATGATGCAGGTCGTATTACACGGGCAATTAAAAGTAAATCTAGTTTGTTTAACGTGGATTAGGACACGTTTGGATTGGAGAGCAACCATTTGATTTGTATAGTGGGAGGGGGTTTCTCTTGCAAACTTGTTTTTATCTCATGGCATGAGACAATCTATTTTTGTTTGATAATTGCTGACAAACTATTTAATTTTAAAGTTGGGTACGTGGTGAAATTCAATGTTTTCCATTTCAAAAACCAACATTGGGAATGTTAAATATACGTTAAAATATGTACACACCACGACTGATCCACTCAACATACAACGCGTTTGTTGCGCTTCACTTCGCGAAAGACTCCGATGCAAAGGCGAAATAAACGCATAACTTTCCGAAAGAACCTTCGAAAATCTTAAGAAACGTTTCACTTGCAAATAAATACACTCGGCTCATATTCCGAAATGATTCGAAAATCGACAAAACATTAGCTACACGACGTTATTGAATGAGGCACATGATTTTACAATGTATCATTTACATTGTATGCTATTTATTTCATGGAGATAGCACCAGACCAATTTCCTGTTAGGGAGCACGTATCCAGCTTAAATAATCCACTGACACTTGATAATTTGAATTTTAGTGTTCAATTCACACGGATGTATGTGTTGACAAAGAGTATAGTAGGTGACAAAATGTAGCGAAGTTATTTTATCTATTATGTGTAGCGCACGAGATCCCTAAGGAGGTCTGGACCCCCTCCCTGCTTCTAAACACACACACACACACACACACACACACATCCCGGAAGGTTTTAAATCTAGACTGTCTTAATTAAATCACTTTTTCCTGCTATTTCACAAGTGAGTAGGCTACTTTGCGGATTTTAATTTATGCACTACATCTCTCATTATGTTCGTGTAAAACATCATGCGTATGCAATTGCATATTTACGTATATATGGCAGAACATCCCTGGCTGAGGATTCAGAGCGTGTCGCATAAACGGTTAAATTCAGCCTATCACGTGACGGTTTAACATTTAACACAACAAGATGGCACCCTTCCTCGACGTGCAGTCCTATCTTGGCGAATGCAGCAACCTTTTCGCCTGTTTGGGAG
>JAUELE010268384.1:0-18337 GCA_031471655.1 Diodora aspera | reverse complement strand
TCGCATCCCCGATGGTGTGTTTCGACGCATCAGTCAGTCCATGAGGAGGCGATGCACCGCAGTTGTAAACGCACGTGGGGGCCATACGCGTTATTGACATCCTGTTTTTGCAACAGTATCCAAGTTGTGAATTACCATTTTCACTCTTAGACGTTTTGATGACTGTTCTGGCCGTAATAGTCACACTAGAGAACGGATACCTATTGAACTTCGTCATTGTGGTGTTCAGAATTAAAGAATACCTTCGTCAACGCATTCTTGGCTCATGTGTTCTAACTGGCGAACGTCAAACAGGTGTGAAGTTTTTTAATTTGACTGAGTATCAATCGATCATTACACTGAATTGTCCGTAGACTAAAAATGGTTTTCGCCAGGTTAACTATTACCCATAAAACGATGACGTCACCAAAATGGGGAACATTTAGAACTTGAGTCTCGTGCGAATAAAATGTAGTTAACCATCCATATTTTTTAATTGGAATTCGCCGTTATTTAAATGAGATATCGTTGTTGCACTCAGACCAATTGTTGACGGGTTTTTTTCAGTTTTCGTTCAGTATTGGAGATGCAACTTTGATCTTGTCCCTTTAAGTAACCTGGTCGAGCTAATTATGTCGCTTGCATATTCAGCATTGTTTTGCTTGAACTCTCACTAATGCTAAGACAGAGCAGAATAGTGCTTATGACAGTTTTCCTTTCAGCTTTGGACAACAATGTTTCAAAACGGTTCCGTAAATGCATACTTGTACTTGCAGTTTAGTTCTGAATGTTTTTGGAAAAGTTGTCTTACTTAAATTTACTGTGAAATAGAGACATCAAAAACAATAATGCGACGCATGATTTCCTGCTTTCTAATTGGTTGACATATTTCGATGAACAAACAAAATTGAAGACTGCACGCTGTACGAGACGCTACACTTGTCCAGTGCAACTCTTTTCACTGTTTTAAAATAAATTCTTAGCGAATAACTCTCATTTTGGAAACCGTAATTAGCTAGTTTGTGAACAATTTGATGGGTTAATTTAGGATTAAGAATGCAGGCAAAAATGGCGTCCAAAACAAAACATTTTTAATTTTGTAACTGGTAAATGGTTTCCCGGTTTCATATAGTTTGAACTTCAAGGTACGGAAAACAACTTGAAGTCACTCCTTAAATGAACAAATATATCTTGATTGAAATATATTTCAAAAATTTTTTTCCATAAAATTTTGATGGCAAATTTTACAAAAACAAGGGGAACAATAAATATGCATGAAATTTACACATATCGCGATTAATACACACAATATATAACATGTGTGTTACTTTAAAATGTCTTTCAATTATTGTACCCCTGAGTCATTCACAAACTTTCTAAGAAATATTTCGTTCGGTTATTTAACAACCCAGACAAGAGACAGAAAAGGTTCTCCCAACACTAGACTTTAAGTCAAAATAGGAAATCGAAAACAAACGCGCGTGCCTCGTATCCAATACCAGGGAAGGTGATAACCAAGGGGCACTTTCCAAATATTTATAATATTCACGTATAAATTGATGAACTGACCAATAACTAGGTGGCAGAGTGGACAAGACGGAGTCACTGTCCAGTGTGGAGAGATACAACCCCAGCACGGACGAATGGGAACAAGTAGCCCCCATCTCTGCTGCCAAGAGAAGTGTTGCCGTAGCTACGATGCATGGAAGATTGTATGCTGCAGGAGGATCGGGTATGCCATAAACAGTAAAATATGTCTGTTTGTCTGTATGTGTGTCTGTATGTTTGTCTGTCTGTATGTGTGTCTGTATGTTTGTCTGTCTGTATGTCTGTGTCTGTCAGTACGTCTGTCAGGTTGTCTCTGTATGTCTGTCTGTTTGTCTGTATGTATGTGTGTCTGTATGTCTGTGCCTGTCTGTCTGTCTGTGTCTCTCTGTGTGGCTGTCTGTGTATGTCTGTCTCTGTCTGTCTGTATGTATGTATGTCTGCCTGTCTGTCTGTGTATGTCTGTCTGTCTGTGTCTGTCTGTGTATGTCTGTGTTTGTGTCTGTCTGTATATCTGTCTGGATGTCTCTGTCTGTCTGTGTCTGTTTGTTTGTCTGTCTGTCTGTGTCTGTCTGACTGACTGACTGACTGAGACATGTACTCATGCCACCAAAGTTTGTCACCCTCTGCATATAATAGGAAGAAGAATCAGAAACGAAAATCAAAGATAATCAATTTAATAACTGACACAATTATCATATGGCAACATAAAACGTGTCAGGAAAGTGTAAGGAGTACGGATGAGGTGATATCCAGAACACCCATACGAAATTAAATTTTCAAGCAAATGTGATACCCACATGGAACCGCACAAGGCTCTAGAAAGCCCCAAACTATTGAAACATTAGAGCGGAGATCACCAGTGGTCGGACTGCGGTCAGGGGTCAGACCTAGGCACCGTCTTATCTGGACCAGTACCTACTAAGACTACTTCAATATATATGGCACTGAATCGTAACACAATTTAGGCAATATGATGCCGTGACCTTTGATAAAGGACATTTTCTAGACATCTCTGAATCATAATTGAAAACTGCTACATTAGTAACTGTCCTAATGCGTGTCTGTGAACAAATGATTATAATGTAGAGTGAGTGAGTGATTTTTGATTTAACTTGGATTTGGACAATCTTCCAGCCACATCATCACGGTCTCACCAACATCACGTCGGTGTCGGTGACCCTGTCTCTTCGGACTGAAAGAGAAGTGCCCGGGTGGGACTCGAACCATGATTGCCAAGGTTGGCAGATCACTGGACCGATATGCTAACTACTGCGCCATCACGCGCCCTGTATTATAATGTAGATGAACATATATGTTTCAGGAACCAAATTTGTGTCAAGTCGGGTTGAGCGATATCATCCTTCGGAGAACAGATGGGAAATTCGATCATCTTTGTTGACCCCTCGATTTTTTGCTCATCTACGCAATATTGGAGGTGTTCTTTATCTCATAGGTGGCGCTACTATTAACAAATATGGCGAAGTAATCTGCGCGGACACTATAGAACAGTACAAGCCCGACACGAACACCTGGTGTGTCGCTACCCACATACGATGTCCCAGAGCAGAGTTTGGCTCTTCTGTTATAGGAGACCGTATTTTTATTGTAGGAGGATATGACTGGAATAAAAGAGAGCGACTGGACAGTGTGGAGAGCTTCAGCGTGAGTCAAACCACATGGGATGAGTGTCCATCAATATGCAGATCATATACAGGACTTGCCTGCGTCACACTCACGTTATACGATCTAGATCGACACGAAGCCAGTTCCCCTTGAATCAAATACACTGACGTGCAAAAGAAATGATACCAAATGTTTTCAATTATATTCTCTTGCACAATGATGTCATTGTTGATCAGAAGGACGCTTGGATTTTAGTGATTGTAATTTGATTGACATCAAATCATTGATAAAACTTACTTATATTAAATGGATATCTGTTGCATATTAAGATTATGTTAATCTATTCAGCAGTCGCTCAACATCGTGGTATCGTTTCTTTTTCACGTCAGTATACAATGACAAATAAATACCTCTCTAATAAATATTATTTTGTTATTCTAGGAAATAAAAGTTGTACTTCAGACTAATTTTGATAAACCTAATTCTCATAGAAGTGTCTGTCATTTTTTTAAAGTCAAGAAGGGTAAAAATAGTGGATTTAGAATTCTATGATACTCAAAGATGGAAGTGTTAATGGTACAATTACAATGTACTAGAATTGTTGAATGCATGTAATGCCATGTAAACAGAGGCAGCTGGGGAGTTGATCTCTTTACTGGCAAGCATGTTAGTGTGCTAAAGCGCGTGTTATCCTTAAAGCGATTAAAACCAGTTTCTCCATCAAGAAGACCATCTCCAGAAAGGTCAAAGGTATGTTAGTTGTATTGAAATAAGTCAAAGCATTGGGATCTTGAGGCTAATTCTTTCAGGAATCGAGAAAGAACGTCCCATAGGAATTAGTGGAAAGGTCATTCGTAAGTATTTTCAAAATGGAGGCTGATCTCGATGGCTGTTACCCTTCATCCAAGCAAAAAACAAAGTTAAATTGAACGCCTCTCAAGAAAATAACATTTGCATGTTCAACTGGAAACACTTTCAACAGTTAAAATAAATATAGTGTCTCATTTCAATTATTGCTTCTCGGCATGTATTGTTGTAAAGTGAACATGAAGGCTGTTCCCACGCTTGAAAAATAGATGAAAGGATGTCATATCAACTTATCTTTTACTGTTAAAGTCACTAACACACTTCAGTATCCATAAAAGAGATAGAAATCAAATGTTGTCAATTTTATATTGTAACACGACACCTACTGTCTTTGAGTTCTGGTAGCCTACATTTCATTTAACTCGTGTATTCTTTACACACAAAGGCGTATGGGCACCCTCAGGGTTGTGGGATGGGGGCAGTGACCTTCTTGCCCAAAAAATGGCCACCTAGTAAGACCTGAAAAGCAAAAAAAGAACAGAAACGAAACAAAGTTGACACTCTGCTGTGCCCGAATCTTGTTGCCCGAATTCTGAGCAATTTTGCCAGAATCTAGGCACATCAGGGTGCAAACTGAGTTATTGTGTTGTTGGTACCGGGAATGCACGTATTTGAGCGCTTCGGATTTTTAGTCGTGTCCATTACTACAATTGCATTTGTCTCCCAAAGGAAAACTCTTAAGTTGTGATACTGTTCACGCATGTGACAGGCATGCTGTTTTTAGTGTTTGTACATATTTTGTTTTAAGGCTCAAGGCGTAATTTCGATTTTAGTGTTCTTTCAAAAGAAAGGTGAAAGTCTGTATTTAAAGTTAGATACGTGTTCCCAAGCGTGTTGGAGCAGTCTGTGTTAAATATGTGACATGTGCTGTAGATTAGACATTATAAAAGTGTTTTCGTCAATAAATAACATCATACCCCCTTTATCTGGCAGACTGAGACAAATCCATTTTGTATTTTCAAAGACTCCTTACAGTGCTACCAGAAAGCGATTCCTACTGTGCCTGCGTGAAATATTGACCGTCGCAGAAATTACCTAATAGTTGAATAAAAATAGTGACACGTCACAGGTTGTGGCGAATGCAAACCGAATGTATTGGCACTGTTGCAAACGATCGAGAAAATTGTTGAGAGCATCGGTAAATGTTTTACGTCGTTGTTCCACGATCACTTGTTACGTGCATGGCAGTCTGATCAAGATATTCATGTATACATCTACAGTATTCACAATAACCGATATAAAGTGGAACGTAACAATACACACAATAAGATTAATCAGAGAGTTTGCGAACGCTTTTCTCATTAAATGTATTTTTATATTCGAATGAATGAATTCGAATCAAGGACATTTATCATATTCTATAAAAGAATAATTATTAATGACAATAATAATAATAATAATAATAATAAGCTGTAAATCAGTGGGCTCCACATTATTACTCCAGTTATTGGAACAATGTACAATCCACAACATTCGTCAACTCCCTAGGGAGTATAGAGCACAAGCTGCGTGTTAGGCGCTAGAAGGTTAACTCTCACATTGCCATCACTTTCCAACCAGGCAATTTCAACTGGGTGGACTGAGGCAATTTACGAACAAAGCCACTTGCCCAAGGTTACACCATTGTGGGTGATTTGTGGGTTTTATGAAAGGCAATTTTGCTCAAAAGGGCCTAATGAAAATTAAAAAAAGGCCTGGGACCCATCTGAATTTTTCTAAGATGGCCGCCATTGAAGATGAAAAACCCATTATCAGTGATATTTGAACGCGTGGTTAGAAAATTCTTCCCTAAAATACAGCACAATCTATTTCTAATGACCAATTTAGTAGATTTAATGTACAGTATTCAAAACGGTTCATTAAAATGTTTTGCTATGTCCTAAATGGTGTTAAAATAATGAATTTACCGTCATAAAACAGAGACAATGTCCTGATGGTGAAACTTTGTGGCAAACACATCTTGTCATTCCAAATAATTTTAGTTCACAGGAAAACAATATCATTATCAAGGACACTTCATTATCTAGTGCAAAGACCTCCACATCTGCACTAAACTTTACCAGCTTTGACACATTTACATTGTACATCGGCCCTTGCATCCTTTTTCGGCACTGCATTTCAGAAGTTCTTGACAGCACTTTAAGGCCCGGGCAACGTAGACCAGGAAGGTTCCCATGTCTGAGGAGTTCCCCATACCGAACCCCACTCTCTTGGATCTGAAAGCTGTTTGGATATAGACTAATGAGTAGCCCAAGCAACTGGCCGTGTATGCTGATTTCCTGATGTGTTGTAGTGCGAGGCACGGGCGAACCCTTGAAGGCATGTAAGCTTTCACACGCCAGCCGATCACCCATCCAGCTACTCATCGGGATCGACGTTGCTTAACTTCGCAAGCTGGTGACTTCCATGCGTTGCACGTTCACGCACCAAGCTCACCTCACAGTGCTTCAAGTCAACTAGCAGCAAGAGATATCTTCGAGAGACGGATACAGAGACTAGTCAACTGGTCGTTTCTGTGTAGTATATCAGCATACGACTACCCAAAGATGTGCCTCAGTGATATTCCAACTATGTATAAAGTTACCACCATATGACGATTGAGAGCATAATTCGCCAAATGCAGTTGTAAGCCATCGGTTTCTTGACCTTCTGTTCTCTCTGACGTACAAAATACACATAAGTTTGTTTCCATTATAAAAATAGTTATTTCAAAAGAAATTGCTTATCTCTGGTCCGCCTCTCCTGGAGTCAAATGTTGCTCACTTTTTCATTTGTCGACTCCCCCGCGTTGCATAAGAAGTTATACACGTTTCCAGAAACCGTGTGTGATAACGTCATACCAAATAAAGTCAAAACGGTTTTAAACCATGGCTTAGGATTCCAATAATAGCAGTTTTTTTATCCGTTCCCTGACATGTGCATGTATGTCAGTAAATGTAACATATGCTGACAGACGCATCTTTCTAAAATACAGCCGTATCAGGCAATGACGTTGTTTCAGCAAAGCGCGTAGGAGTTGGGGATCAACTGAGCTGAGCTTAGGGGTCATCGTATGATTTTATGGGGGTGGGGGGCTGGAAGATTTAAATATGAATAGCTTGCAGACAATTTTGGAGAAAATAAATAGATTGCATGAGTCAAGAGTAAAGGCAAATAGATTGCAGACAATTATACAATTGTTGTTATTTTTCACTTTATAATTATTAAATGTATTTTCGAAATGTTGTTTGAGTCCTTCGAGTGCAAACATTATATCCCTTAATCTCCCTCTTTTAACTACATTTTATACTCCTGTAATTGCATTAAAAAAACAAAAAGTACCCTGAATGAAAAAGATTGATTAAAGATCGCCTATCGCCTAAGAACAAATATATATTGTCTCATGCCATGAGAAAGTTTGAAAGAGAAACATCTCCCAACCCCCACCCCCACTAAAACCCATGGTCGCTCCCTTATGCTTTGCGTTTGAATGAATCTTACATGTAGAATCTTTCATTTGCTCAAACAGAGGACACATCTCGTGCGCCTATCAGAGCAAGACAGGCCTCAGTCCAGCCCAAAGCGGATGCAAGAAGAAACTGGTTTGGTGACTACTTTAAGGAAAGATAACTCTGAATTGTTGTTTGCGCCTTCGCTTGATATACGGGAAAGTCACGTTATTGAATACATTTTATACTCCAAAAATCATACAATCACAGACGTAACAGATAAGCACATTTGTGTTAAAAATGAACCATCCAAACACTTTCAATACAAAACATGTCAATGGAACTATTTAGTTGTTTCACTTCTAAACGTCCGCCACGAGTTCGCTTTGTAAGACGGCTTAATCCGTAAAGGCCTGTATGAAATCGGACACCACCCATTCCGACTGTCATTCTGCCACCATGAAGCTTTTCTCTCATGGCAGCGCACCAGACACATACGAGTCCTCTGCCCGGCCACCGTAAGACAAGAAGTTGCTACGAATGGTGCAAAATGTATCCCGGTCAAAAAGCAAAAGATCAAACGAAAGACATGGAATACAACAAATTCAATAATTCGACAAATATGATAGTACCGGGATTATTTGTGTTGTTCAAGTACTGTCCATGATGAGATGGAGGAGAATATTTTAGATTATATAAATCTTTTTCCGATTTTAACTCAGTTACAAGTTTTAAGATAGAACAAAGGGAACTCGGGTGGATTTGAATGCAAACATGGATTAGTCAAAGATTTCTTTTCATCAAAATATTCCTTAATTCCTTGGGCGTATGAACAGCTTCGAGGGGAGGGGGGCAGTGACCGTCTTGCCAAAAACATTACCCTCCAATAAGCCAAAAAGGAAATAAAGAACACCCCCCCCCCGGATTTACACTCTGCTGTTGCCTGACCTCTTTTGCCCGTCATCTCTCACCATGCTTCCCACCCCCTTTGCTCAATTGATTGTTTTAGGTAAAAAATTTAGGTTTTTTTTTTTTGTTTTTTTGTTTTTGTTTATTTTCTCAGGATTCCTGTTACATTATAAAGACACAGGACCGGGAGAATCACTGTGTCTGTCTCATCATCAAGTCTGTTAAAAATGTTAAATCGTTTTGTTTCTTGTCAGTATGCAAGTTTTATATTTCGCTATTCCATCTTTTGCATTTAACAATGATGGCGCACTGGAGAAGTTTGAAACTCCAACCCACCACACCCAGTAGCATTACTGGCTGTCTCTTGGAGCTTTGCATTTGTAGCTTATCTTTACATCTTTAATCTGCGACCTTTGTCATTGCTTTCTTGCATAGACTCTTTACAACTTAATGTTGTCGCTGTTATCTAGGGAGTATTTTGTCCATCAAGATTACCTTAACATGTGCTCATTATGCCCACTGTTGGCTCAGTGCACTATGTCTTACCTTAACCTTTAGTTTATTAACCTTGTTGGGTTTTTGTGAAGTGTTTAGGTTAATAAACTAGCCCATTTCTATATTATGTTCTGTGCCTTTTCCTTTGAAGTTAAGACATGGAAGTAAAAGATAATAAACAAACAATACTTCTTAGACACTAATCACAGTACAATACATTAGCTGGTTCCCGACATCGATACAGACATTCGAAGGACATTGGAAAAAGGTGGAGTGTGGATACGGCACTACTAACCTAAGATTGAACAGACATTACACCACAGAATATTTGTCTTCAAGGATAACAAGTGCAATCTTCTATAAACAAGGGGAAGTATTATAGGGGTTGTTATTGTTGTTGTTGTTGTTGTTGTTGGATTTATAGTTGGACTCGGCAATCTTTCCGCTATGTGTCCACTTTTGTTAGTTTAACGTAGGAGGAATGACCGCATCACCAGCTGTGAAGCCTGCGAGCTACAGCTGGTGCAGACGATATAAAGGTGATACCACAACGCACCATACGATCACCATACGATCACTGCATGTAGAGATCACTGTTTACAACGATGGGACTCGAACCCAGGACCCTTGGGTTGGAAGCTCTACTGAGCTACCCCGCTGCTCACATATAACAGGGGCCCGCAACATGGATTGTTTACATGATTTATCGTTAAATAGCTATTTCAAAATCATGGTACTGACAACCTCAAAGTTGCTTAAGTATGTACGCTTGCATTGAGAGCTTCATTCTCTTCAAGAATATGTTCACCTGTTATATAGGAGTTTTAGTTCACATTTGAGGTATGCGTGATAATTAGCCAGTTTTCTGACACATACTCAATTGGATATGGGTTATTACCTGGATGTGTGAAGTGGTAGGCTTTGAAATTGGTGTACTTATCTGTATTTAGTAGCAGTAACGTCTCCGCCCTTCTTAAACCAATAAACACGTGGAAGTATACTTTGTAGTAATAAGAATACACAACCAGCCGAACATTCCGCCATTAACATGCCTGTCTTGTAACCCTTTCACAAATACGTTTTCACGAGTGGATAGCTGCCGAAGGCAAACTCTACCTGTTGGCTGTATCATTATTAATGAACTGTGGTTGTTTAGCCTGTTTCATTTATAATTAGTTTTCTATGCCCTTTTTAATCCCTCGTGTTGAAAAAAACAGGTGAGTCAAATATGAACTGCATAATTAGGTGATAAAACAGTTCAGTCTCCGATCACAAATAAATTATTGCAATTACAGACAGCATTTTCTCAGAGACGGGGATTTACTTGGTCATACCAATAGAGTCAAAAGAACTTTATCAAGTATGCTAGGCCTCTCTTAATATTTATGCAGAACGGGTTTCTTGCGCTTTTAGCCTCGTTTTGATATTCTCATTAATAAATATTAAGAGAGACTTAAACTTAGCTAGTGCCTTGTCAATTGATAATTGCATATACTTATGATTTTCTTAGTGGCTACTTTATATATCAGATGACAGGTTGACTATGAAGCAAATAAGAATGGTATTAACAGAAAGAAGCTAGAAGCACATATTCACTTACTGTTAGCAATTTATTTTGACGTCCAAGAGAAACTATACCAAGACTTTCAGAGACAACTGAAAAATACAAATGTTGGCTATTTTCAGAGATATTTGTTCAAAAGAGTGTTGTTTCCGAGCGATGCTGACCACGAAAGTAAGAACATTTTTGATGACACACAATCAGGAGTTGATAAAAGTTGAAATAGTTGCGTGCGTGTGTGTGTGAATGTGTTGTGGTGTGCTTTCAGGTGAGTTGGTCTCGTGCTACACCCGCAGGTCACGAGTTGACAAGTTGATCATTACGGTGCCCTGGCAAAGTTTTAGTCTTCAAAGGTTCACCCTGCCTCGCACTGAGACACTGACTATGTCAATGGTGTCACCTTGGACATACGACTTTGCCCGTGAATTATTACAGTCCCCCTTTCTGAAATTGAGTACCTGATCGGAAAGTGATGGTAATGTGAAAGGTAACTTTCAAGCCCCAAACACAGGCAGTTTGGATTATAAAATTATACTCCTTAAGGAGTTGTGGTCTGGACAATGTTCAGTGTCCAAATTACCAAACAGGGTAATAATGTGTTAAAATAATGTGAAGGTTTGAGGGGCGTCTCCTCTTCTTCCTTTTGGACGCCAGTATCAATAACAGTGTGGATACGGAAGTGAATGGGTTAAACCTCTTCCAACAGTTTGTGAATGTGCGGGCAATATGGAATAGCAATCAGCGAGGTTTATGAATGGGATGATGGCAGCAACTCCGCAGTATACGTGCTTGAAATAGTTCGACACAATTAGAACTCTCAGATGACAACCCTTTGCCGTTCACCTGTTGTGTTGCTAAAAGGGATCCTCAAGCTGAACTCCACGTGGAATAATATGATGGAAATACCTGAAGTGTACTTCTTTGCTGAAATGTAAACATAAACACAGAACGAGGCTCATTGAGAAGGTTCTGCCCACACTATTTGACAAGCAAGCTGAACCCCGTGTATAGGTGTGTAAACGCCACAGTCTTTATAGGTTGTAACTTTGGGGCCTACGGTGTTGTCCAAATGACGGCAAAGAGGAGCTTGATTATGGAAATTTAATGTGAAGTAAACACGTATACAGTTTAGAGAAATATGGCAGAATGTCATAATGTCTAACCAAATTTATATTTACAATTCAAATTGTATAAAATATTCATCATGTATACAAAGTAATAACTTCTGACAACGAATGTAACTGCAGTTATAAATAATCAATATGCGAGTAAGTATAATTGGAGTAAAATCTATATTAATTGTGAAGTTAGACGAGTAAGTAAATTAGTGCCAGCCTTAAGGAAAAATATACCTGTGCGAACGTTACAAAATGTAAGCCGGGACAATGGTATAGATAACCTCTCCAACCCAAGCTGACAAACATAGAAACTAAAGACAGAGAACAAATTAGGTCCTTTATTCAGAAAGAGTTGATTTCAGTTGAACAGCTTGGTGCGCGCGCACGAGAGAGAGAGAGAGAGAGAGAGAGAGAGAGAGAGAGCTGTAAGTGATACAATTAACATTTATAAATGAAATAGATAAGATGGAAGTTGTTTTGAAATCAAGCTGACAGCACAAAAAAAAGAGAGAGAAAGACATTTATTGACCTGTAAGTGATACAGTTAACATTTATGAATGAACTGGATAAGATATAAGATGCTTTGAAATCAAGTTGACAGCAAAAACGAAAAATGATCGTCTACTTTGAGTTTGTGGGTTGTATTTAGCCTTACATAGACACATTTATTGTATCTAAAGTACACTTCCAACACCCTCCAGATGTTTCAAGGGGTTAAAGAAAACGATGGAACACTTATCAAGTGTAAAGTAGAATGGAGCATCCCTAACCTTAATGTAAACTGCAAGTGGAGAGCCGACAATTAAGGCAGTGCATTATGGTTCTGATGTGAAGTGGATCGTATGGTTCCTTCAGTATTGCGGTAGCAATAGACCATTTTGGTTTCAGGTCTAGAATAGAACCGCCACCACCCAAAAACCGCCACAACCCAAAGTGATCATAACTGAGCATATAGTATTGGTCGTAAAGACTGGCTGAGTTCAGAACCCTTTTTCAGTGATTGCCAGTTTTAATCACGATAGAGAAAAAACTGGAGTAATGTTGGTTATCTCACAAACCAGATTCCAACAAGGACTTCATGATTGATGGTGTTCATACAAAGCATTGTCTAAATACATACACATTCCCTTGTTTCAGAAAAACACACAAACTTGGCATATACGTTTCAACACTGTATTTTTACACACAGAATAGCAAGCCAAACGAAGAAAAGTATTGTCAGAGAAACAACAATTCAATAGAAACGCGTGTATTTGCTCTTTATCATGAAGTCGGTATATTCTTAATTATATAATGAAAACGTATCACCTTCTAACAACAACTAAAGATTTGGACTTTTTATGCTTGTTGCTTGAACAAACTTGTCTTCTGAAAGGAATATGTGTAGGTCAGATATATGTGTAGGCTAATACATGTATCTCTCTCTTTCTTGGCTTGAAGGGTTGGAGAGATGTGTAGGCTAATACATGTAGCTCTCTCTTTCTTGGCTTGAAGGGTTAGAGATATGTGTAGGCTAATACATGTATCTCTCTCTTTCTTGGCTTGAAGGGTTAGAGAAATGTGTAGGCTCATACATGTAGCTCTCTCTTTCTTGGCTTGAAGGGTTAGATATATATGTAGGCTAATACATGTAGCTCTCTCTTTCTTGGCTTGAAGGGTTAGAGAAATGTGTAGGCTAATACATGTAGCTCTCTCTTTCTTGGCTTGAAGGGTTTGAGATATATGTAGGCTAATACATGTATATCTCTCCTTCTTGGCTTGAAGGGTTAGAGCTATGTGTAGGCTAATACCTCTTTGGTTAATGAATTAGAGTAGTTTCATGTATGGCGGTGATGAAGGAGCGTGATAATCTAATCATAACAGATGGAAAAAAATGTAATGGACATGATGGTCACGTCATTCGAAATCAAGCAGAGCTCTTGAATTTGAGATTATTGACTCTGTATGTCTGATGAAGTATTGGGAATTCAATATATGTAATGGTTGTATGTATGTAAAATATCATTCCAATGTTTTATCTCAGGCCCGAATCCAGGGGACGCATTTGGGCACTACGCCCCACCCCGCACATAATGTTATGACACCTCGTGAACTGGGCTGAGATTCCAACAGTTTACATGTGGATTATCCAAAATGTATGGGGGAGTGAGGGATTTGCCCCCGCCCCCCCCCCCCTCGAAAATGATATTTTCATGAATATAATATTATGTCCCCCCCCCCCCACCTCACATAAATCCTGATCCTTCAGACAAATCCTGTATGTTGCTTCCTGCACATATATGTGACGTAGTTAAGACCTGATTCCAATGATTTAGGTGATTGTTAGAATTGGATGCATTTAAACATATTCTACTCAACTTTTGATAGGATTTTTGATCTTTTGCATACTGCCAAAATTATTTCAGTTATTTTCCTTTACGTCGTTCTGTCAAAGCTGATCAAAAGGAAGCTAGGATGTCAACGAGTGTAAATTGATTAACATCATATAGTTGAAAAAACTTCCTCATCTTGAATAGATATCTCTTGCATATCCAACGCAATTCTGAATTTATTCAGTAGTCGTGGCATCGTTTCTTTTGCCCGGCAGTGTAGTTGTGGTAACAATAGGCTATAACGGAATCAAACGCCTTCTGTTTTGTATTACAAACGTTCACATCGTGTTTAAAGATGCATTAAACACATACATAACGTTACATACATCAAGCGAAAACCATGTTGGGTCTTGAATTACTTAAGACTGCTAAAACTGAATATTTGGCTTAATGTTACACGACGAAAATCGCTCTTTCAATTATGTTTTTAATGAAGGCATAGTCTCTTCATAACATCTGTTATACGATATACTGAATTATTCCTCGCCCGTGGTGAGGTCACTCGTTTGATAACAATTTGTTGGTTACTCACATTGTTAGATAACATCTCGTGCGGCCGGGACTACTTTTATTGCTGATCACGTGACCAAATACTTATCAAGCATTGGTCTCACTTGTTGTCTTTTTATTCTGGCCTTTTTACAAATTTGTATTCATACGCGGAACCGAGAAACCACCAATGGCACTTCCGTAAACATGATTAGCTGATTCTGTTTTCCAACACAGCTGATGGGCGAGTAATAAATAAATAAATACCAAAACCATTCACTCGTTTCAATAAAAATTTATCACACGGGAGCTCGTTTAGTATTCTATATAGAATGGAATGCAGGACCGATTTATAGTTGAAAATATTTTAAGAGAAATATCATCCCAAGTGTTCCATGTTGATGTAAAGGGATCAACACACAAGACACTGACATTCCTGTGCTTCATGGTCGCTTACAAAATGCGAAATGGTCAATATACATTTTAATTAAAACATAACATCGCATATATCATCTTTGTCTACAAATGTACAATAATGCTCGACAGTTTCATTGTTCAATTTTATAATTAGTTCCTGAGTAATCGCATTACAGACTTATTTAATACCTGATTCAAATGTTTATACATTTCCTTGTTTGATATATTGAACAGCTGATTCAGAGCTTTATATGTTTGCGCTACGTGAGGAGTGGAAAGGGATCCCCGTTCGCGTCACAAGAGGTCTTAAGCTTATGTAGGCTACTCCATGAGGCGACAAATATCAACGCAAGTGAAGATCACACAAGATATTGATGTAGTTTACACTGCATTATGCATGAGAAAAAGTTATCATCAACATGATCAAAGACCGTGATCGTATTCCACTATTGACTACACAAAAATACTTGCATATGCCGTGTGTGTATAAGTGATGAAAACGCTTCATGTTTCAAAGTCTAAGTCAAATAGTTTACAATATCATGTACAAGAAAACGAAAATCAATAAACTTCTGTAATCGGATCAACATGTTTTGTTGTTTTCTGTTTATGAACGAGTGTTTCTTTCGCATCTCAGTGAGGTTGTCGCTTATCCTTTGAATCAGGGAAAACTGCATGGTATTCTACCTTTACTTTCCTGTTTGCTGGATCCTGATCGACAATTTAGAGGTGATCAAGTCCTCAATAACCGCTGCTAAATAACAATGGGTCACTTCACAAGTGTACGAATACATTGCAGGCGCTGACCCCGAGCGATTCTTCTTCGGCTGAAAATGGTAGTATTCGGCAATTTTGCAATTAATGGTGGTCAACTCTCAGCAAACATCCCTCACACTATTCACAGTATTCACGTTTCTTTCTCTATCACAAATTCGTTGTCATATCTCAAAATTAAAAACAGTCAAGATGCTATAAAAATCATCGGGCACAGACCCATCACGGCTGTGACCTCGCTCTTCTGTGGAAATGTTTTGAATGGAATGTAATGATGTCATGAAAACGTCATGATGACATCACAGTTTCCACAGTGCCGTCTGTAAAACCGGGGCGTGTTATGTATCGGCAAAGAATGCCAGTCAAAAAGTCCATTTTAAGCGGTTATCGACGATTTGAACGCCGCTAAATTTAATAGGCGCTCGGTTTGAAATTAATTAGGCGGCGTTCAAACCCCCGATAACCGCTTCCAACATGAAAACATAATATGATTATTTCCTAATTGAAACATACTTATGGCAAGAAATAAAGGAACACTTAGTTCGAAACATTGTTTATTAAAGTATCATCTCAGGGGTTCCACGTCGATGGCAAGGGGTCATCCGAGACCAGAAATCCACACCACATACTGACAGTTCATGTGTTTAATGCCTGATTACCCACACCAGATACTGACAGTTCATGTGTTTAATGACTGGTTACCCACACCAGATACTGACAGTTCATGTGTTTAATGGCTGATTACCCACACCAGATACTGACAGTTCGTGTGTTTAATGACTGGTTACCCATACCAGATACTGACAGTTCATGTGTTTAATGACTGATTACCCACACCAGTTTCTGACAGTTGATGTGTTTAATGACTGATTATCCACACCAGATTCTGACAGTTCATGTGCTTAACGACTGATTACCAACACCAGATACTGACAGTTCACGTGTTTAACGACTGATTACCAACACCAGATACTGACAGTTCATGTGTTTAATGACTGATTATCAACACCAGATTCTGACAGTCCATGTGTTTAATGACTGGTTACCCACACCAGATACTGACAGTTCATATGTTTAATGACTGATTACCAACACCAGATACTGACAGTTCATATGATTTATGACTGATTACCCACACCCAGGGGTGACGCCAGGAATTTCCCCAAGTGTGCGCTACATGAGGAGTGGAAAGGGTTCCCCGTTCGCCTCACAAGATGTCTTAAGCTTATGTACTTAACGAGGCGACAAGTATCAACATCAGTGGATCTGCAATCCTCGACAAATACACAAATTTTCAAATAACACAATTAAATACACATATCTGTTTCAACATACACATATGACATGTGTGCCAAAATGGCTTCATGTCAATTTTAAATGCACTGCTTCTTTTTAAAAAAAAAGTGTTATCAATATGTTTAATAACTTCTTTTGAGTAGTATATTTAATTCCTTTCTGAACTCAGTTTAAACAATTGAACTATTTATCTAAATATTTAAAGTTAATGCCAGTGTTGATGCCCTTCATCTTTCTGGGCACGATAGTTCATATTTTTCTTCCACATGAACTCATTTCAGACAATTTCCTGACATTCATAGGGGCAATTAGATTGTATGCTCAACTTATTTCCCTGTGAATAATTGAAATGTCACAAGAAAACAAACCAGTTCTCATCAAATAAACACCGTGACCATTTTGCAGTGGAACAAAGTGGACACGATCCTGGCAAACATGAGGACAATTCAAGTGTTTACCGAATAAAAAACCGAAAACATTGATGATCCTAACCAGCTAATAGAATTTCAAGAACGTGAACAGTTTGATGGGCATTTGAGAAATTGATTTGATAAAAGAATACAACTTTTTTATGAATGACATCTTCTATGTTTTTGGATGAGACGTTTCGGCATTGGTCCTAATGCCGTTATCAAGCATGAATGAAGTGCCACGTCTCCATGTTCAGAACAGGTTAAAACCTCACATAAAGCAAATCCGCAATAACAAAGAAAATTATGCTAATGGAAAGTAACAAAGGACCGCTTAGTTGATTAAATAGTATCTCAAGTGTTCCACGTACTATTACTACTACTACTACTACAGACTAAAAAATAGTCTATGGAAAGTTTTAATTAGTTTATTGTATTATTTTTTATTCCTTCAAGAGCCCTGCTTCTACGATGCAGTTTCATATGGAATAGAAGCTAGCTAGACCTGATTTGTAGACTGGGTAAAGGCATTTAAAATAAATTTATCAAATAATTAAAAAATAATTCCACAGTCATGGGGCAGGACAACTACAACTACTACTACTACTACTACTGCTACTACTACTACTACTAATAATAATAATAATAAGTGCACTTATAGTGCTAAACTCCACGTGACCTAAATGTTCTGAGCGCGCCAACATTTGGACCCCGGTCATTAGAACAATGTATAATCCACAAAATGTCACTACTTCCCGGGGAGTACATATCCCAAGCTGCTTGTTAGACACTAGAAGGTTCATTGGAACAGTGTGCAATCCACAACCTTTCTCAACTCCCCGTGGAGTACACAACCCAAGCTGCCTGTTAGACACTAGAAGGTTCATTGGAACAGTGTGCAATCCACAACCTTTCTCAACTCCCCGTGGAGTGCACAACCCAAGATGCCTGTTAGACACTAGAAGGTTCATTAAAACAGTGTGCAATCCACAACCTTTCTCAACTCCCCGTGGAGTACACAACCCAAGCTGCCTGTTAGACACTAGAAGGT